>CAUYLG010026094.1:0-93511 GCA_963573385.1 Cacajao melanocephalus | reverse complement strand
CTGGACCCCTTCCTGACACCTTATGCTAAAATTAAATCCAGATGGATTAAAGATCTAAATATAAGACCTAACACCATAAAAACCCTAGAAGAAAACCTAGGCAAAACCATTCAGGACATAGGCATAGGCAAGGACTTCATGACTAAAACACCAAAAGCAATGGCAACAAAAGCCAAAGTAGACAAATGGGATCTAATTAAACTCCAGAGCTTCTGTACAGCAAAGGAAACAATCATTAGAGCAAATCAGCAACCAACAGAATGGGAAAAAATTTTTGCCATCTACCCATCTGACAAAGGGCTAATATCCAGAATCTACAAAGAACTAAAACAGATTTACAAGAAAAAAACAAACAAACCCATTCAAAAGTGGGCAAAGGATATGAACAGACACTTTTCAAAAGAAGACATCTATGAGGCCAACAAACATATGAAAAAATGCTCATCATTACTGGTCATTAGAGAAATGCAAATCAAAATCACATTGAGATACCATCTCACGCCAGTTAGAATGGCGATCCTTAAAAAATCTGGAGACAACAGATGCTGGAGAGGATGTGGAGACCTAGGAACACTTTTACACTGTTGGTGGGAGTGTAAATTAGTTCAACCATTGTGGAAGACAGTGTGGCAATTCCTCAAGGACCTAGAAATAGGAATTCTATTTGACTCAGCAATCCCATTACTGGGTATATACCCAAAGAATTATAAACTGTTTTATTACAAAGACACATGCACACATATGTTCATTGCGGCACTGTTTACAATAGCAAAGACCTGGAACCAACCCAAATGTCCTTCAACTATAGACTGGATAAAGAAAATGTGGCACATATACACCATGGAATACTACGCAGCCATAAAAAATGATGAGTTTGTGTCCTTCATAGGGACGTGGATGAATCTGGAAACTATCATTCTCAGCAAACTGACACAAGGACAGAAAAATCAAACACCGCATGTTATCATTCATAGGCAGGTGTTGAACAATTAGAACATGTGGACACCGGGAGGGGAGCATCACATACTGCAGTCAGTTGGTGGGAGCTAGGGAAAGGACAGTAGGGGGTGGGGAGGGTGGGGAGGGATAACAAGGGGGGAAATACCAGATATAGGTAACAGGGGGACGAGGGCAGCAAGCCACCTTGCCATGTATGTACTTATGCAACAATCCTGCATGATCTGCACATGTACCTCAGAACCTAAAGTACAATTAAAAAAAAAAAAGAAAAAAGAATTACGTTGAAATAAGAGGATTTTCAGGCAAAGATTTATAGTGTTTTCCACTAAAAGACCTTTGCTTAAAAAAAGTACTAAAAGATATTTAAAAAGATGAAAGCTGAATGCAGAAAAAAATAAACAAATAATGAGAAGGAATGGGGAAGAAACTGGTAAACATGAATTCACATAGAAATAACCATCAATTTTTTAAGACAGGTGTAATAATAACATATATTTGGAAGATACATAAAAATAAACCCCCAAAAAATAGTATAGGAGGAAGAGGACTAGAGTTAAAGCATTCTAAAATTCTTCAAAGAATAGGATGTTCATTGGTATTATACTTAAGGGTCAAATTTGTAAGTTAAATTTTTAAGGATCAAACGAAACATTAAAAAAACTTTTTACCTTAAAGCACAGAGACAGAAAAGAGGGGTACTATGGACTGAATGTTTGTGTCCTCCAAAAATGTTTATGTTGAAACTCGAATTTCCAATGTGATGATATTTGGAGGTAGGGCCTTTCAACACTGATTAGGTTATGAGAGTGGAGTCCTTATGAATTGGATTCAAGCCCTCACAAGAAGAGGGAGAACTTGCTGCCTCTCTGTCTGCCATATGAGTACACAAGAAGAAAAGTGTGTCTGCAAGCCAGGAAGAGGGACCTCACCAAGAACTAAACTGGCTGGCATCTTTATCTTAGACTTTCCAGACTTTAGAACTGTGAGAAATAAATTGTTATTCAAGCCACCATATGGTGTTTTTATGTGTCTATGAAAACAAAGCGACAAAGTAAACCCAAGGATAACATTACATGTCAGTACTGTACAAGACACTGGAATCCCCAGAAGGAATAGATCAAGGAGAAATATTTATGATACAATGATAAAAGACACATTGAGAAAAGAAAAATGAATATATGTTGGAGGGAATGGTTTATGCTGCATAGAATATTTAGGCCAAAATTAACAATGAATCTTATAGCAGTGCTGTTGAATAGAAATATAATATGAGGCACAAGTTAAGTGTCTGATAGTTTCTTATGGCTAGTGGCGATCACACTGGATCACACAGGGGCTCCCAACCTAATTTGTGCATATTGGTATGGCCAAGGAATTGAGGTGGGGTGTGCAAAGCATATTTTTCTGCTTTCAGTTGAGTGTGGTAAATACTAGGATGAACAAACTTAAACAAGCATCTAAGCTGGAGAGCTTCTTAGACCCTTCGATACACATATGTTCCCAAGGGGTAATATGGTATGTAGTATAATGTTTCACAAATGTGTTTGCTCATTTAGTACTTTTTGCCTACAGCATACCTGTTCACGCCTTCCTGAAAAATAGGAAGTAGAACATCAGTTTGAGAAACTGGTTTCAGTCATAGGAGAAAAAATCAAAGGAAATGGCAAGATGTGAAGCTGTAAACATGGGCAAATGTCAGACCAGAGGCTAAGAAGTTGGGATCTTGCAATAATAAGTGACATGAGGCTCTGAAGATATCTGAGCAGGGGGAGTGAGGTGTAATGCCTCTCTGCTTCGGATGTGGCCACATGAAGTTACAATGTGCTATATGGCTGCCACTTGCTAAACCAGACTGAAGAGGGGTTCCTCACAGTGACTTTTCTAGGGGCCTGGTCAATGCTTTCCCCCAGTTAAATACAGGCCTAGCCAACTCGGCTCTTGTCAGCTGACCATACAATCATTCCTCTTCAGTGGATCTGCCAGCTTCAGGGAGAGGAGTCACAGACAACTGAAGAAGGAAAAAAGTCCCCAAAATGTAGTGAATCCAAGTCACGGAGAAGTGTCTCTGATTCTGAAACCTTCTTGGTTCAAAAGGAATAGAGTATGTTCATAAGTGATGATATATGACAAAATTTCCTGGAATGCATAATTTAGGATGTAGGTTCTAAGTGTTATAACGACTTTTATCTGAAAAAATATATTTTGTTTAATAGGTTATATATTCACATTGTTCAAATTATACACAAACACACAAATCTACACAGAGAAAAGCCTCAGTCCTGCTCTTGTTCTTCCTCTGCCAAGCTCCTATCATTTCTGTAGCAGGTACTTGTAGCTGGTGTCTAAAACTGCTTACTCCTCCTCTTGGTACACAGACTACATTTCCTAACCTCCCTTGCAATTATGTATGGTCATGTGATTAAATCCTGGTCAGGGGAATATGTGCCACTTTCCAGTCTGGCCTATAAAAATCTCTCACATTGCATCTTCTCTCTTTTTCCTGTCTTCTGGCTGAGTGTTCACACCTAAAGCAACCTCAGAAACTATAGAATAAGGGGAGGCCTGTATCAGACTTGGCCCCTCAGTGACTGAATGGAGCAGAGTACCCCTAGATTGTATGAATATACTCTAATTTATTAAGCCAGTCTCTTAGTCAAGGACATTTGAATTCAACATTGATTCTCAATCTTCCCTGCACTAGTGTTCTTAAAGATCATTAGATAGTTAATGAGCTTGGAATATCTTTTTTTTTGCAATCCTGCTTGATCAAGATGTATATCTAGGGCAGAGAAAATCTAACAGAAACTTAAAGCTAGGATATAGCAGATGATGAATTTCAGGGCTGAGAATACTCAGCTACTAATGGAAATTCTGTTGAAATATCACTTTGCCTTCTACATACACAGTGTTGGGACAAGCTGGAACTAAATAACCCCTCTATGGAATTAATCATATTACTGTGTAGAGCATTAGACAACTGCTCCATTCAAATGCTACTGATGTCATGTGCAAAAAGGTTGATGGGTTCACATTCGGTATTCATTAAGAGGTAGTGGCTAAAATTAGTCAGAATCCCAGGTGATTAATCTTTGATATGCATGACCACAAATGGTGTTCAGTCACTTAGCCAGCTTTTTCTTATGGATCCTTCTGAAGGACTGGAGCATATCTCGTGAACCATTTGCTTAGTCATTTAACTAGAGTGTTTGCTTTTGCCAACAGCTTGACAGTTTAAAAAGAATAAAAGCCTGTTCCCTACTGGAAAATTTTGGAATTTTGCCATAATAATTACAGGCAGTGCTTTTAGTAAATTCCAGCTTTATGCCTCTTAGACAAATGGCGTATGAATTTTACTGTCAGTAGAGAACACTGAAAAACAAAGTAAGAAAAGAAAGCATCACTGCAGTATATACCATGTTCTTTAATATTCTTCTTTAAAATTAAATATTGATTATGACTTTGTAATTTATTTTCAAGCAAGAACTGTTGAGTATTTGAGGCCCTGAATGTTAGTGTTGGTGCTAAGATTATGATAAAAATAAAGTGCTTTGTAAATCTAATACTCTATAATATTTCCAAATGTGATTCTGATATCTCACTATATTTCATAGGTTTTTCAATAGAGAAAATATAATTTTTTAAAAAACCTTGAGAGTAAAACCCACATACTAAAAGCCCAATTATTTATTGAGCTTTCTTTGATACAATCACATTAATCCAGAAAAGGTTCAGAAATTAGTAATCAAAAATCACATCTATATTTACCAAAACCAACATCATTTATTAAAATATGCTATAATCATGAACAACTGTTTGTTTCCTCAGTAAGGAAACATTTGATTCTAAGAATGGGTGGCCTAGATATTTTCACAGCTATTCTCATAGTCACCCAAGATCTGGCTGCATTTTAATGAAGAAGCTGACTATATATAACTTGTAAATTGATATTCCCTGAGATGAAAGGTTCTGTTAAAACTACAGAATGCACATATTTCCAAGAAAAAAAGGCAAGTATTTTCTTTAGGTTCTATACTGGTTACTTGGTATATCGTTTCATTGATAATGTATAGAAACAGGCCCTATCACAATTCAATTCCTAGCAACTTCCAGATGGTCCCTGCTGGTATAGCTTATATTTTTTCAAGGATCATGGGAAACCAGACATTCTCCTTCACAAACTCATGATTTGGCGTTCCAGACACAAGGTCAAACGGCCGTTCTGTATCTCTCCTCTCTTCAACTCTTGTTCAGTGTATGAAGAACTTAAATCAGAGTGTACTTTATATACTAGTACAGTTAATAAAAAATGTTTCTTATTTAAACTTTAGTGTACAAAAAGTTGAAAGCATTACCCTTAATATTGTTATTGGTTTTATGGGAATGGGATAACCATAACATAGAACTGGACCTCAAAGTCAATGCTAATTTGGGCAGAAGAAATTCCTGGTTATGCCTCAGCAGAGCAGCCAAAGAGAATTATGTCATCAAATGTCAAAAACAGTCCTATTGGTCAACAGAGTGAAAAGACGACCTATGGAATGTGAGGAAATATTTGCAAAGCATATATTGGATAGCAAATTTCTATCCAGAATATATAAAGAACTCCTACAATTCAACAATAAAAAAACCAAATAACTAAAAAAATAGGCAAATGACTTAAATAGACATTTCTCCAAAGATGAAATACAAATGACCAACAATTATGTAATGAGATGCCCCATATCAGTAATCACTAGAGAAATGCAAACCAAAACTATGAGATGTCACCTCATACCCATTATAATGGCTAACAAAAACAAATGTTGGTGAGAATATAAAATTAAAAACATATACACTGTTGGTAGAAATGTAAATTGATACAGCCATTATGGAAAACAGTATGACAGTTCTCAAAAGATTGAAAATTATCATATGGTCCAGTAATCACCCCACTTCTGGGTATACACCTCAAAGTATTGAATGCAGGCTCTGGAAAAGATATTTGCAAACCCATGTTCACTGCAGCAGGAGTCACAATAGCCAAGATATGAAACTTACCTAAGTGTATATTCATAGATGAAGGGATAAAATGTGGTTTATACATATAAAGGACTATTCCACAGTCTTGGAAGGAAATCAGATATAACTCAATGACTGTCATGTGTCTTATGTTACAATATGGATGTATCTTCAGATTATATTATATAAGATAGTCTCAAAAAGACAAAAATTGTATGGTTCCACTTAAATGAGGGATCTAAAGTAGTCAAATTTTCAGAAACAGAAGCAGAATGGGCGTTTCCAGGGGATAGGGGAGACAGGAACAAATGGAGAATTGTTTAATGGGCACAGAGTTTCCATTTTGCAAGATGAAAAAGCTCTAGAAATCTGTTGCACAACAATGTCAATATATTTCACACGATTAAAATGTACACTTAAAATGGTTAAGATGATAAATTTTGTGTTATATGCTTTTTGAGTGCAATTAAAAATTTAAAAAATATTCTTAGAAAAACAATTCTATTGGCCAGTCTAAGAAACCACCACAGTTACAAAAACTTCATTAGAACCCTGTGGCTCACACTCAGAATTAAATCCACACATTTACAAGCAATTTATCTTTGTCAAAGATGCCAAGAACATACAATAGAGAAAGGATAGTCCCTTCAATAGATGATGCTGGGAAAACTGAATATCCACAAGCAGAAGGATGAAACTAGACCCTTATCTCACACCATATACAAAAATCAATTCAAAAGGAATTTTGAACAGTTTCAGATGTGAAACTATTAAACTACTGGAAGAAAACATGGGGAATACTTCATGACATTGGTCTGGGCAAACATTTTTTTTGGATAAGAGCTAAAAAACACAAGCAACAAAAGCAAAAATAGACAAACGGAATTGCATTAAAATAAAAAGTTTCTGTACAGCAAAAGAAACAACAGAGTGAAGAGACAACCTCTGGAATGAGAGAAAATATTTGCAAACCATACATCTGGTAAAGGGTTAATATCCAAAATATATAAGGAACTCAAACGATTTAATAGAAAAAAAACAAATTACTCAATTAAAATATGGGCAAAAGACCTTAATAGATATTTCCCAAAAGCATATATGCAAATGAGCAACATGTATATAAAATGCTCAACATCACTAATAATCAGAGGAATGCAAATTAAAACTACAATGAGATAATTCTTCATACCTGTTAGAATGGCAATTATAAAGAAAAATGAAAGATACATTTTGAGAATGATGTGGAGAAAGAGAGAACCCTTGTACAATGTTGGTGGAAATGTAAATTAGTACAGCCATTATGGAAAATGGTACAAAGTTCCCCAAAATATTAAAAATAAATCTACACACACACGTACACACACACCATGGAATATTATTCAGCCTTAAAAGAGAAAGAAATTGTGTCATTTGTAACAACATAATGAATCTCGAAGACATAACACTTAGTAAAATAGGCACAGAAGGATAAATACTCCATGACTCCATTTACATGCAGAATCTAAAACAAGCAGAACTCACAGAAGCAGAGAGTAGAATGATGGTGGCCAGAGACTGGGGTGGGGGGAGGGTCAGAGGGAAATGGGATGATGTTGGTAAAAAAGTACAAAGTTTCAATTAGATACAAGGAGTAAGTTCTGGTGATCTAATGCACAGCATAGTGATTATAGTTAATACTGTATGTGTACTTGAAGTCTGGTAAGAGTATAGACTGTTCTCATTTATACTCACCACAGTATAGACTGTGGTGAGCATAAATGTTCTCACCACACTCGCATGTACATACATACACAAAGGTAACTACTAAGTGAGATGATGAACGTTACCTTTGTGGCTATGGTAATCATTTTACAAATGATATATCAAAACATCATATTATATATAATAAATTCATAAACATTTATTTGTCCGTTATA
Source organism: Cacajao melanocephalus (assembly GCA_963573385.1). Taxonomy (NCBI): domain Eukaryota; kingdom Metazoa; phylum Chordata; class Mammalia; order Primates; family Pitheciidae; genus Cacajao; species Cacajao melanocephalus. The sequence goes on along the minus strand of CAUYLG010026094.1, from coordinate 85,637 downwards.
TCTAAATAAAGCTCTGTGAATAAAAAGAATCTTCTGGACCCCCAAGAACAGTGCTAGTTGGTTTTTACCTGATCAAAAAAAAAAAACTTTAAGGCAAGACACGCCTTTAAGGTACAGACATACCTCAGAGATACTGTGGATTTAGTTCTACACCACTGTCATAAGGCAAGTATTGCAATAAAGCAAGTCACACAAACTTTTTAGTTTCCCACTGCATATAAAATTTATGTTTATGCTATACTGAGATAACATTATGTCTAAAAAAGCAATGTACATACCTTAATTAAAAATATCTTATTACTAAAAATTCTAACAATCATCTGAGTCATAATCTTTTTGCCAGTGGAGAGTCTTGCCTTGATGTTGAGGGCTGCTCACTGATTAGGGTGGTGGTTGCGAAGGTTGGAAGCTTCTCAAAATAAGACAACACTGAAGCTTGCTACATCAATTGATTCTTCCTTTCACAAAAGATTTCTCTGTAGCATGTGACAGTGTTTGATAGCATTTTGACCACAAAAGAACTTCTTTCAAAATTGCAGTTAATCCTCTCAAGTCCGTCTGCTGCTTTATCAACCAAGTTAATGTAACACTCTAAATCCTTCATTTTCATTTCAACAATGTTCACATTATCTTTACCAGGAGCAGATTCCATTTCAAGAAACCACTTTCTTTACTCATTCAAAAGAAGCAACTTCTCATCCGTTAAAATTTTATCAGGAGATTATAGCAATTCAGTTACATCTTTAGACTCCACTTACAATTCTAGTTCTCTTTCTATTTCCACATCTGCAGTGACTTCCTCCACTTAAGTCTTGAGCTCCTCAAAATCACCCATGAGAACTGGAATCAACTTCTTCCAAACTCCTGTAAATGTTGGTATTTTAACCTCCCCCCATGAATCAAGAATATTTTAAATGGCTTTTAGGATTGTGAATCCTTCCCAGAAGTTTTTCAATTGACTTCACCCAGATCTATCAGTGGAATCACTGGGCAACTATACATTACAAAATGTATTTCTTCAATAAGAAGACTTGGAAGCTGATATTACTCCTTAATCCATTGGCTACATAATAGATATTGTGACAGCAGAGGTGAAAACAACATTAATCTCCCTCCTTATCTCTATCAGAGCTCTTGGGTAACCAGGTGCACTGTCAATGAGCAATCATATTTTGAAAGGAGTCTTTTATTCTGAGCGGTAGGTTTCAACAGTGGGCTTAAAATATTCAGCAAACTATGCTGTATATAGATGTGCTGTCATCCAGGCTTTGTTGTTTCACTAATAAATCACAGGCAGAGGAGGTTTAACATAATTCATAAGGGCCCTAGGATCTTCAGAATTCTAAATGAGCACTGACTTCATTTTAAAGTCACCAGCTTCATTAGTCCCTAAAAAGAGAGTCAGCCTGTCCTTTCAATCTGCGAAGCCAGCCACTGACTTCTCTTCTTTAGCTATGAAGGTCCAAGATGGCACGTTCTTCCAGTGTAAGGGTGTTTCATCTGTATTTGAAATCTATTGTTTAGTGAAGCCCCCTTCAATTATCCTAGCTGGATCTTTTGAAAACTTGTTGCAGTTTCTTCATCAGCACTTGCTGCTTTACTTTGCATTTCTATGTTATGGAGATGGATTCTTTCTTTAAATATCATGAACTAGTCTCTGCTAGCTTTGAACTTTTGTTTTTGCAGCTTCCTCACCTCTCTCAGCCTTCCTACCATTGAAGAGAATTAGGGCCTCACTCTGGATTAGGCTTTGGCTTAATGTTCTGGCTGGTTTAATCTTCTATCCAGACCATTCAAACTTTCTCTGTATCAGCAAAAATGCTGTTTTGCTTTCTTATCATTCATTTGTTCACTGGATTGGCACTTTTAATTTCTCTCAAGAACTGTCCCCTTGCATTCACAACTTGGTTAACTGTTTGGTTCAAAAGGCCTAGCTTTCAGCCCATTTTGACTTTTGGCAGGTCTTCTTCACTAAGCTTAATCGTTTCCTGCTTTGGATTTAAAGTGAGAGACGTGACTTTTCCTTTTACTTGAACACTTAGAGGCCATGGCAGAGGTATTAACTGGTCTAATTTTAATATTTTTGGGTCTCAAGGAATAGGCAAGCCCAAAAAGAGGGAGAGAGATGGGAAAATGGCAGTTAGAAGACACACAACATTTATCAATTAAGTTCACCATCTTACATGTAGGGCATGGTTTGTGGCACCCCCAAACAATTACTATAGCCATATCAAAGATCAGTGAACTCGGATCACCATAACAGATATAATAATGAGAATTACCAAAATGTGACACAGAGACACACACTGCAACAGCACATGATGTTGGAAAAATGGCACTGATAGACTTGCTCAATGTAGGGATGCCACAAACCTTCAATTCGTAAAAAATGCAATATTTGCAAAGTGCAATAAAGCAAAAAGAGGTATACCTATATAATTACAGTATCTTTCCCTTTACGAACTCTACAATTTAACTCAAAAAGCCATAGCTCAAACAAGTTTTAAAGACTTCAAGGTCATTAGGCATTCTTCCTTCCAAAGCTGACAGAAGAATCAAGGGACATAATGAAATGTTTACTTAAAATTAAGTTGTTCCTTCTGGGTCTGAGGAATTCATGAAGTGACACTTGTTCATATGTTATAAGTCCCGATGGTGTGAGTCAGAACAAAAAAGGCTCCAAATAAGTGCTTCTTTCTGCTGCCGCTATTGGATTCACCTTCACGGCCTTCAACATCAGGCATGCAGGATCATCATTACAGTTTACTCTAAAAAGAATGCTATGACTTAGTGGATAAATGGAGAAGACACAACAGTAGTCAATTATGCATTTAATATCAATAGTGAAAAATGTATGTGATCCTATGCTCCACTTGGTAAACTAAATCTAAATCCCATCCAAGGGCACTATTACTTCAAGAAATGTATTAGTTATCAGAACACAACATAACAAGGCAGTGGCCTTCATTAATAACCCTGCTGAAGGCTATGCCCTTGTACCCATTCATCTCCTTCGTAAGCCTGTGAGTCCAAGTTAACACGATAATGATGGGGCATATGTATATTTAGTGGCATGCAATTGAATCTTTACAGCCAAAAAACAGAATATTAAAATAATGGTATGTGGAAAAGATTTTCCAAGATACTTTACTGGTGTCATTTCACTTTAACAAATGTTCTTTAATATTGGTTACTGTGTAAAGCACCATCCTAAACTCTGGGGCCAGGCCTGGGGCAGGGGATTAAAAAAACAAAATAATACAACATAACATAGCAATCAAAGGAAGAGCTGCATCTCTGAGGTTATGTCTGAATAGCATCTTAAAAGATAAAGGGAATGTCAATAGGTTTAGAAAGAAAGAAGGATTGAGAAGCACAGTGGAAAGCTAGGAGGGCCTTTGGGACTAAGAACGTCATAAACAAAGCTGTCAAAAGTACATAAATGTGACAGACATGTGGAGACTGCTAAAGTTATCTGTGGCAAACGCATAAGGAGCAACAACAAATATAGTTTCCCTTTCTACTCTAGCAACAGTTTATTTCAAATTCTGTATATGGGGTTGTGCCTGTCTTATTCATTGCTATGCTTTATATGTATTGGGCATATAATAGGTACTTAAAATTTGTTGACTGGATAGACAAAAGATGAAGGCAGAAAGACAGTTGAGGGGCCACGTCATGATTCTCCTCCAATGCTAGGCTTGGTATTTAGATTTTATTTTTTCTTCTGGTAAAAACACATGACATGAAATTTACCATCGTAACCATTTTTAAGTGTGCGGCACAGCACTGCTAACTCTATACATCCTATTGTGTAATAGATCTTGGACTTTTTCAGACTGTAAAACTGAAACTGTATAGTTATTGAACAGCTCCACATTCAGAATCTGGATTTTGTTCTATGGGTAACAACACGTTCCTGAAATTTTTTGAGAAGGCTTTCCTGTATTTTGGGAAGTAATCTAAGGGTATGTCAGAACATCAGTGGGCTGCATGAAGGGAAAACCATTAGGTGTCTGCTGGATTAGTACAGTGAATAGACTAGACTATAGATTACTTCCTGTTGATTGATGAAATCCTCCAGATTTTCTTTAAGAAAATCCTAACTATAACATATGTAAAAATTGTTGACATAGAAATTTATCTGAAATATACTGACAATGCTTACTCATTTCAATATTTTAAAAAATACTTAAAATAATACCCTAATATCTAACAGCCTGTTGTGCAATAGATCTCAGACTTTTTCAGACTGTAAAACTGAAACTGTATAGTCATTGAACAGCTCTAAATTCAGAATCTGGATTTTGTTCTATGGGTAACAACGTGTTCCTGAAATTTTTTGAGAAAGCTTTCTTGCATTTTGGGAAGTAACCTGTCAGAGCATCAGTGGGCTGCATGAAGGGAAAACCATTAGGTGTCTGCTGGATTAGTACAGTAAATAAACTAGACATATGTTTGAGTATAGCACAATTCAAACATATCTCTAATTGTAATTTACTTATGTTACGCTAAAAGGTCCATAGTTCAAAATTGCTCCAAGTCACGGACTATTGATTTGAGTGTTTCTAACAAGCATTCTGTTCTCCAACAGACTGAGTTCCAGGCTTTTTTTTTGTGTGTGTGATGGAGTCCTGCTGTGTCACCCAGGCTGGAGTGCAGTGAGCAATCTCAGATCTTGGCTCACTGCAACCAGTGTCTCTCGGGTTCAAGCAATTATCTTGCCTCAGCCTCCTGAGTAGCTGTGACTACAGGCGCTTGCCACTATGCGCGGCTAATATTTTGTATTTTTAGTAGAAATGGGGTTTCACTGTGTTAGCCAGGATGGTCTCAATCTCCTGACCTCATAATCTGCCCGCCTCAGCCTCCCAAAGTGCTGGGATTACAGGCGTGAGCCACTGCGCCTGGCCTCACCCTCTAACTCCCTTGGCCTTAATCCAATATTTAACACAAAATCCACAGCATTTCATTTATATCTTGCATGCTATTCTTTATTAGGGCTTAAGATACACATGATGGTAGATTGTAGAAGAAAATCATAGACGGCTTATTTACTCTAAAGGACACGGTATTCTATTTCTTTTTAAAAATGTGATAGTCCCCTAAGGTTCTTGGCATTTCCCTACTAAATTGTCCTTAGCTTTTTAGAAAGCATAAACTATAGCACTGATAAGTTCATTGCATTAATCACTCGAATAGCCAGTGTAAATTAAACTACTTTTCCTTAAGTCAATACCTCATAATTTATAAGGCCTTTAAGAAATCAATGCATAATATTTACTGGGAAAATTTTATTTTAATGTGAGGATAAGCTAATAACAATGAGAAAAATACATTTCCTTAAGAAAATTTGGAAGAAGGCAGAAAACAAACATAATCTGATGAGAATATTAAATCTGCACTTTCTTCGGAAGGAAACAAAATCGCTCAAAAAAAATTTAGAATTTCCAAATTACTTTTAAAGCATTTTTGTCCCAGTTTCCCAATAAAATAATATCATTTATTTTGTTTTTTCACTGTGTAAACAGAAGCCTGAATCATTTTTGCAATAAACTGTTGGATCAAAAGAGCCTGTTTCCCAAGATAGAAAGCTAAAGAGCTCAACGCCAAGGACTAAATTATCTCCAGCTGTAAAAGTAGATTTCATTTTTCTTGGGAAAGCTGGTAGTGACTGAATTCATGTCATTTGTATATGAAAAAAAAAAGATAATCAATGGAAGATTAACAATACAAATCAGTTAATGAGGCACTATGTACACCCACACTTTAGACTTAACCATGGTCATAAAAATATTCAAATTCTCATCCAGATACATCTATTTTTAGAGGAGTTTACATTTTAAAACAGTCAACATGCAATCATATACACTAACATGTTAAAATAGATATGATTGTTTATTCACTAAGTCACAGTTTATAGAATTCAAATTATGCATGAAATAGTTATATGCAGAGAAGGGGGACCCCATTTTGTATTCCCACCCTGAGAAATCTGAGATATCAGGTTAGTCACATCGGGTCCTATGTGCATGTCTACCCCTAAAGGGCTCCAGGTGAAGAGAATGCTTGGCTGATTTTCAGGTCCTAGAATAAGACTCTAAAACAAGACAAAGACTGCCCTCAATCTTTGCAAAGTGCTGGAGATAGCTGGTGTGCATGCTACCCTCCTCCCAATGTGACCTTGGGTAGTACCACCTAAATATCCTTCAACGTTCCCAGTGGACTTAATCCAAGAAATCAAGAAAGAAAACTAAGTGACTAACAGAGTTGACAGCTTCTTTAGGGGGTTGAGTAATAGCTTTAAAAAAGAATCTTGGCCAGGCATGATGGCTCATGCCTATAATCCCAGAACTTTTGGAGGCTGAGGAGGGAGGATCATTTGAATCTAAGAGTTCTAGATCAGCCTGGACAACATAGTTAGAGCCCATCTCTACAAAATTTTTAAAAATTAGCCAAGCATGGTAGCATGTGCCTATAGTCCCAGCTACTTGGGAGGCTGAGGTAGGAGGACTGGTTGAATCTGGGAGGTCAAGGCTACAGTGAACCACGATTGTGCCACTGCACTCCAGCCTGGGCAAGACAGCAACACTCTGTCTCAGAAAAAAAAAAAAACAGAGAGAGAGAAAAGAGAATCTCTTTCCCATTTTTATGGCACTAAGAACAGAGAAATTACTTGAACAGCAGGCAATAGCAAGAAGCAGGGACAATGATCACAGAAGCAGAAAGGACGAACAGGAGTTACGTTTACTTACCAACAGCTGAGGTCCTCAAGTGAGCCCCCCCAGTGCCAGAAGAGGAAGAACATGACCCAGAGCAGATAGCGACAGTAGCCTCACAGAGGAGCCAGGCCTCTGAGGAGAAGGGAGGAGGCTCAGGGTGGTAGCCTGAAGGTCTAATGTGGCTGACAGACTCAGGGTTCAGGAGGTTAAGGCCTCCTGTAACTGGTAACCAAGCATTCCCAAGAAAACAGGCTACCCCTGGGAAGGATGCAAAAGCCCAAGTGAGGTGTCTGAGAAATAAAGTGTGGGAGTAACATATTCAGGAAAGAAGGCAGAGGTCTTAGGATAAATACCTGTGTTTGGGTTGAGAATGGGTATTAAAAGAGGGCATAAAAATTTAAGAGTCTCTTTCATGAAAAGTAGGTGAAATCTAAGTAGAGAATGCAACATTCTAGAAATTGGTATGGAGTAAGAGATAATTTGAGACTAGTTTTACTGGTGAAAATCAGTAGACAATTTTCTTTAGCAGGAAAAAGAGGGAAAGTAAGAGGAGAAGGAGGTAGAGAAAGAAAGAGGAGGAGAAAAAAGGGAAAGGAGATAAAAGGGAGCTAGAGAGTAAGAAGAGAGCTAGGGCACAGGGAGTTCATGGATTCATTTACAGAAAGGCTATACATTTAGGAACTGAGTCATGGCAAAAGTGGAAGTGTATTATAAAATTAAATAGGTGATGAATCCTTTGTAAAAATTCCTATAATCTGCATGTTCACACACCCTCAACTAAGACAGGCTGGTTAATTTCCCTATTTTAAGATGGTCTGAAGTAAAAAGACAAATGCCCCTCACTCAAGCTCTAACTCTCCACCAATCAGTAACAAGAGACCCAAGAAGCTATTAACTGCAAGCTCCTATTTCAGGGAGGCTAAGGATTTCCCCAGAGTCCCATATGAGCAGTTAGACTTAAAACTTCAACTTAAAGCTACCTCTTACTCCTTTTAATGCTAAAATTCATGCCCGGGGTGGAGATTTAACATGCTACTAATACATGGAATGTAGAAAGAAGCATGTTGAGCCAATGCGCAAGTGCTAGAAAAACTCCTTCCATGTGTGCCCTGATGTAACTTTTCCCCATATAGAGAAATCCTATAAAACAAATCTAAAAACTATTTTCAGAAAGAAGCTCGTTCCTTTTTCCTTTCTCCATGCTATCTCACTTGTGCACAAGGTGGAATAAATGTAGACTTACCTTTGCGTCTCTGTTTGGTGATCTCTCTCAATTTCTATCCCGGAAGACTGCAAGAACCTCGAGGTGCTAATAACACAACCACACACACACAAATGTTATAGAGCAAAATCAGGTAAAACTGGTAAGGTTTGTTGCCTATCAGGCTACCCCCAGAAGATGAAGAAATAAGGATTAACTAAATGTGATCTCAGAACAGGTATTTTCTAACTTACTGTAATCATGAAATACACACATGTACACATAAACACACATTTGGTCAAGTACTAATATTTTATTGGCTAGAAATGAAAAGGCAGGATCCAAAATGGCCGAATAGGAACAGCTCTGGAGTGCAGTTCCCAGCGAGAATGCAGAGGGTGAGTGATCATCGCATTTCCAAATGAATTTTTACTGCCCACAGACCAAGAGATTCCTGGGTGGAAAAGTGCCACGAGTCTCCAGCATGGCTGTTTCAGCCAGTGCAGCAGGTTTCTGCACAAAAACTCACACAAATCTGGGTGCTGTTTCAACTGGCGCCGGGAATGCCTGGGAGACAGAGTCACCCATTCAACTGAAAAAGAGGGGCCTGAAACAGGGAGCCAGGTGATCTGGCTGAGCCGGTCCCACCCCTACAAAGACGAGCAATCTGAAACGCTCTGGATTGAGAGTCTCACAGCAAGCACAGATGGACACAGGACAGTCCAGCTCTGTGGGGGAAAGGGCATCCGCCATTATCGAGGCAGTCCACCACTACTGAGGCAGTCGGCCATTACTGAGGCAGTCCATGATGACCGAGGCAGTCCACTATTAAGGAGGCAGTCCGCCATTACTGAGGTAATCAGCCATTACTGAGGCAGTCTGCCATTGCAGAGATAGTCCACCATTACTGAAGCAGACCGCCATTACCAAGGCAGTTCTAACTATACCCCTATAAACAAAATTGCAAGGAAGTTCACATAGCAGCTGGGCGGAGCCCACGGCAGCTCAGCAATGCCTCTGCTGGCAGACTGTGACTAGGCTACCTCCTCACTGGGCAGGGAATCTCTGAAAAAAGGCAGAAGAACATCAGGAACTTATAAATAAAGCCCCACCTTCCCAGGACAGAGCACCTGGGAGAAAAAGGCGATTATGAGCTCCACTGCAGCAGACTTAAATGTACCTGCCCAGAAGCTCTGAATGGAACAAAAGAGCTCACAGCTCAGCATTTGAGCTCCTATAAGGGACAGACTACCTCCTTAAGCAGCTCCCCAACCCCTATATCCAGAGACACCTTGTAAAGGAGAGCTCAGGCTGACATGTGATGGGTATCCTTCTGGGACAAAGATAACAGAAGAAATAACTGGCAGCAACCCTTACTGTTCTGCAGCAGCTGCAGGTGATCCCCAGGCAAGCAGGGCCTGGAGTGGACCTCCAGAAGTCCTAAAGCAGAGGAGGCTGTTAGAAGGAAAACTAAAAAACACAAAGAAATAACTTCATCATCAACAAAAAGGATGTCCACTCAGAGACCCCATCTGAAAGGCAACAACGACAAAGACCACCGGTAGATAAACCCAAAAGATGGGAAGAAACCAGCACAAAAAGGATGAAAACATCTAAAACCAGAATGCCTCTCCTCCTCCAAGGGATCACAACTCCTCGCCAGCAAGGGAACAAGGCTGGATGGAGAATTAGTTTGATGAATTGACAGAAACAGGCTTCAGAAAGTGGGTAATAACAAAATTCTATGAGCTAAAAGAACATGTTCTAACCCAATGCGAAGAAACTAAGAATCTTGAAAAAGTCTGATGAAATGCTAATGAGAACAAACAGCTTAGAGAAGAATATAAATGAATAGATGGAGCTGAAAAACACAACACAAGAACTTCGCGAAGCACACACAAGCTTCAATAGCTGGATCAACAAATAGAAGAAAGGATATCAGAGATTGAAGATTAACTCAATGAAATAAAATGAGAAGGCAAGGTTAGAGAAAAAAGAGTAAAAAGAAATGAACAAAGCCTCCAAGAAATAAGGGACTATGTGAAAAGACCTAATCTACGTTTGATAGGTGTACCTGAATGTGACAAAGAGAATGAATCCAAGCTGGAAAACACTCTTCAGGCTACCATCCAGGAGAACTTCCCCAACTTAGCAAGGCAGGCCAATATTCAAGTCCAGGAAATACAGAGAATACCATGAAGATATTCCTCAAGAAGAGCAACCCCAAGGCACATAATCGTCAGATTCACCAGGGTTGAAATGAAGGAGAAAATGCTAAGGTCAGCCAGAGAGAAAGGTCTGGTTACCCACAAAGGGTAGATCTCTAGGCAGAAACCCTACAAGCCAGAAGAGAGTGGGGACCAATATTCAATATCCTTAAAGAAAAGAACTTTCAACCTAGAATTTCATATCCATCCAAACTAAGCTTCATAAGTGAAGGAGAAATAAAATCCTTTAAAAAGAAGCAATCGCTGAGAGATTTCATCACCAACAGGCCTGCCTTAAAAGAGCTCCTGAAAGAAGCAGTAAACATAGAAAGGAACAACCAGTACCAGCCACTCCAAAAATGTGCCAAATGGTAAATAGCATTGACACAAGGAAGAAACTGCGTCAACTAATGGGCAAAACAACCAGCTAGCATCAAAATGGCAAGATCAAATTCACACATAACAATATTAACATTAAATGTATATGGACTAAATGCCCCAATCAAAAGGCACAGACTGGCAAATTGGATAAAAAGTCAAAACACATTGAAGTGCTGTGTCCAGGAAACCCATCTCACATGCAAGGATACACATAGGCTCAAAATAAAGGGATGGAGGAAGATTTACCAAGCAAATGAAGAGCAAAAAAAAAAGTTAGGAGTTGCAACCTTAGTCTTTGATAAAACAGACTTTAAACCAACAAAGATCAAAAGAGACAAAGAAGGGCATTAGATAATGGTAAAAGGATCAATGTAACAAGAAGAGCTAATGATCCTAAATATATATGCACCCAATACAGGAGCACCCAGATACATAAAGCAAGTCCTTAATGACCTACAAAGAGACTTAGACTCCCACACAATAATAGTGGGAGACTTTAACACTCCACTGTCAATATTAGACAGATCAACGCGACAGAAAATCATGAAGGAAATCCAGGACCTGAATGCAGATCTGGACCAAACAAACTTAACAGACATTTGTAGAACTCTCAACCCCAAATCCACGGAATATACATTCTTCTCAGCACCACGTCACACTTACTCTAAAATCGACCATATAGTTGGAAGTAAATCACTCCTCAGCAAATGCAAAAGAACAGAAATCATAACAAACAGTCTCTCAGACCACAGTGCAATCAAATTAGAACTCAGGATTACGAAACTAAATCAGAACCTCACAACTTCATGGAAACTGAACAACTGGCTCTTGAATGTTGACTGGATAAACAATGAAATGAAGGCAGAAATAAAGATGTTCTTCAAAACCAACGACAATGAAGACACAACATACCAGAATCTCTGGAACACATTTAAAGCAGTGCGTAGAGGAAAATTTATAGCAATAAATGCCCACATGACAAGAAGGAAAGATCTAAAATAGACACCCTACACCCTATCGTCAAAATTGAAAGAGCTAGAGGAGCAAGATCAAAAAAACTCAAAAGCTAGCAGAAGAAATAACTAAGATCAGAGCAGAACTGAAGAAGATAGAGACACAAGAAAATCCTTCAAGAAATTAATAAATCCAGAAGCTGTTTCTTTGAAAAGATCAACAAAATAGACCACTAGCCAGATTAATGAAAAAGAAAAGAGAAAAGAATCAAATAGATGCAATAAAAAAGGACAAAGGGGGTATCACCACGGAATCCACAGAAATACAAACTACCATCAGAGATTACTATAAACAACTCTATGCACATAAACCAGTAAACCTGGAAGAAATGGATAAATTACTGGACACTTGCAACCTCCCAAGCATAAACCAGGAAGAAGCTGAAACCCTGAATAGACCAATAAAAGGGCTGAAGTTGAGGCAGCAATTAATAGCCTACCAACCAAAAAAAGCCCAGGTCCAGATGGGTTCACAGCCGAATTCTACCAGACATAAAAAGAGGAGCGGGTACCACTCCTGAAACTATTCCAAACAATCCAAAATTCTACCAGACATACAAAGAGGAGCTGGTACCATTCCTTTTGAAACTATTCCAAACAATCCAGATCATTTTATGAGACCAAAATCATCCTGACACCAAAACCCGGCAGAGACTCAACAAAAAAAGAAAACTTCAGGCCAATATCCATGATGAACATAGATGCAAAAATCTTCAAAAAAAACTACTGGCAAACTGATTGCAACAGCACATCAAAAATCTTATACATCACGATCAAGTAGGCTTCATCCCGGGGATGCAAGACTGGTTCCACATATGCAAGTCTATAAATGTAATTCACCACATAAATAGAACCAAAGACAAAAAACACATGATTATCTCAATAGATGCAGATAAGGCCTTTGAAAAAATTCAACAGCCCTTTATGCTAAAAACTCTCAATAAACTAGGTATCAATGGAACATATCTCAAAATAATAAAAGCTATTTATGACAAACCCACAGCCAATATCATACTGAATGGGCAAAAACTGGAAGCATTCCTTTTGAAATCTGGCATGAGACAAGGATGCCCTCTCTCATCAGTTCTATTCAATATAGTATTGGAAGTTCTAGCCAGAGCAATCAGGCAAGAAAAAGAAATAAAGGATATTCAATTAGGAAAGGAGAAGTCAAATTGTCTCTATTTGCAGATGACATGATTGTATATTTAGAAGACCTGATTGTTTCAGCCCAAAATTTTCTGAAACTGATAAGCAACTTCAGCAAAGTCTCAGGATACAAAAATCAATGTTCAGAAATCACAAGCATTCCTATACACCAATAACAGATTAAAAGAGAGCCAAATCAAGAACACATTGCCATTCACAATTGCTACAAAGAGAATAAAATACCTAGGAATACAACTAACAAAGGATGTAAAGGACCTCTTCAAGGAAAACTACAAACCACTGCTCAAGGAAATAAGAGAGGACACAAACAGATGGAAAAACATTCCATGATCATGGTTAGGAAGAATCAATATTGTGAAAGTGGCCATACTGCCCAAAGTAATTTATAGATTCAATGCTATCCCCATCAAGCTACCTATGACCCTCTTCATAGAACTGGAAAAAAACACCTTAAACTTCATGTGGAACCAAAAGAGAGCCTGCATAGCCAAGTCAATTCTAAGAAAAAAGAACAAAGCTGGAGGCATAATGCCACCTGACTTCAAACTATACTCCAAGGCTATGGTAATCAAAACAGCATGGTACTGGTACCAAAACAGAGATATGGACCAATGGAACAGAACAGAGGCCTTGGAGGCAATGCCACACATCTACACCATCTGGTCTTTGACAAACATGACAAAAACAAGCAATGGGGAAATGATTCCCTGTTTAATAAATGGTGTTGGGAAATCTGGCTAGTGATGTGCAGAAAGCAGAAAATGAACCCCTTCCTGACACCTTACACTAAAATTAACTCCAGATAGATTAAAGATCTAAACATAAGACCTAATGCCATAAAAACCCTAGAAGAAAACCTAGGCAAAACCATTCAGGACATAGGCATAGGCAAGGACTTCATGACTAAAACACCAAAAGCATTGGCAACAAAAGCCAAAATAGACAAATGGGATCTAATTAACTCCAGAGCTTCTGCACAGCAAAAGAAACAATCATTAGAGTGAACTGGCAACCAACAAAATGGGAAAATATTTTTGCAATCTACACATCTGACAAAGGGCTAATATCCAGAATCTACAAATAACTAAAATGGATTTACAAGAAAAAAACCAAACAAGGCCATTCAAAAGTGGGTGAAGGACATGAACAGACACTTTTCAAAAGAAGACATATATGAGGCCAACAAACATGAAAAAATGCTCATCATCACTGGTCATTAGAGAAATGCAAATCAAAAGCACATTGAGATACCATCTCACGTCAGTTATAATGGTGATCATTAAAAAATCTAGACAACAGATGCTGAAGAGGATGTGGAGAAGTAGGAACACTTTTACACCATTGGTGGGAGTGTAAATTAGTTCAACCATGGTGGAAGACAGTGTAGTGATTCCTCAAGGACCTAGAAATGGAAATTCCATTTGACTGAGCAATGCCATTACTGGCTATATATATCCAAAGGATTATAAATCGTTCTATTATAAATACACATGCATGCATACATATGTTCATTGTGGCACTGTTTACAATAGCAAAGTCCTGGAACCAACCCAAATGCCCAACCATGATAGACTGGACAAGGAAAATGTGGCACATATATATCATGGAATACTATGCAGCCATAAAAAAACGATGAGTTTGTGTCCTTTGTAGGGACCTGGGTGAATCTGGAAACCATCATTTTCAGCAAACTGACACAAGAAGAGAAAATCAAACACCACATGTTCTCACTCATAGGCGGGTGTTGAACAATGAGAACACATGGACACAGGGAGGGGAGCATACACTAGGGTCTGTTGTAGGGGGACTAGGGGAGAGACAGGGTGGGTAGGGAGTTGGGGAGGGATAACATGGGGAGAAATGCCAGATATAGGTGACTGGGATGGAGGCAGCAAACCACATTGCCATGTATGTACCTATGCAACAATCCTGCATGTTCTTTACATGTACCCCAGAACCTAAAGTGCAATAAAATAAAATAAAATAAAAATAATTCAATATTAACCTTTATGCCACATAAAACTGCAGGCCTGTTGAGTTTCTGTGGCTGACAGTTACAGAGGCTAATGACTGATGAACTGACAGTCTGTAAGCACGGTTTCCTAGGAGTCATGACATTCTTACACTAACATTTAAAAGGTAAAATTGTGTTTTGTTATGCCTAAAGAATAAAAAAAGGTCTTTAACCATTTTGTGGTTGACCTTGCTTCTATGGAGATTCACAGGAGTTCTCTGCCTTCAAAGAAAAAATAGATATAAGCACACTGATTTTGAGAGACCCTTTTTAGTACGGGATATACTACTTTCTGTTTTGTGACATGAAAGTGTTATTTCTATTTGTTTAAAATATACTTTAATAATTAAATCATTAATTGAAAGTTAATAATTTAATAAGTCCCACAACCATTACATTTGGATTTTATTGTATAACATATAAGGGATGTGACAAATTATTTTAAAGGTTAAAAGTCTTCCAAAGACTATGAATATTTCTTTCTTAACTTGACATAATTTTGACACTATCTGAAATCCATTTTTGAGTCTCAGCAAGACTGGACATCTCTGAAAACTGAACTGCTTTTTTCTTTTACTTTGTTATTTTCATAACTTCACAATTACTTTTACTTCTAGTTTTAAAAGTTTTTGAAGGAGAAGCTGGCTTCATGATCTACATTGAATTTTTGTTTGTTTGTTTTAAATTATAGAAGACTAAGTGGTGAAGAAATGTGTATACAAGAAAAAAGTTGTAGCTAAATTTTATGGAAAAATAGAAAAAATGATGTTTAATTTTTCTCATAGAGCTAAAATTTTCCACGATAAATTTCTCTTTTATATTTTACATTTGACAAATAGTCTGATTTTACAACAGGAGAAAAACAATGCATATGGTTCAATTTGTCCACATGCTAATATATACCTGCTAACTATTCAGATTTTCTCTGCAAAAGACCCCTTCATAGATACAAATTTAAAAATTGCTTGCCAAGAATGATGCATTAAATAAAATAATGACAAAATGTACACTGAATCCTTCTTTGACCCTATTGCTAAATGTGTCTGGTGTGTTCTTTGAAATCAGAGAGCCTTGACACCAAACTTGTATTAGCCGCTAAGCTGTTAAACAGATTTCTTATAATTTCTGATTTCAGCATTCTCCTCTCTAAGATGGAGACAATAATTTCTTTAAGACCACCGATTTTATAAGATAGCAAGTGCTAAACTCTTAGACAAGTAGTATGTATTTGGTAAGCACTCAGTAAGTGATAATTAAGACTAATAACATTAGAGAAACGATTGCAGCAAAAGTGAGTCGCAATAAAATAATACTTACCATAATGTTCCTAGAAATTGTATTAGCACTTATAAAATGTAAAGTTAAATAGAAAATAAATTTAAAGGAACTTGAATATATATATATGCTGAAGATATACCTCTTCACTAAAAAGTAAAGGTTTTCCTCTATTGTCTAGCTATTTTACCTTAAGGTAAGTAATACAAATATAACAGAAAGTTTACAGCTATTAGTCCCAGAGCTTCCTGATACTGATTTATTGATTTCAGTTTTTACTAAGATATTTACAGAAACTTTAAAAAAATGGTTATAAACACTGTGTTGTTTTGAATACAAATTTAGATCAGGTCTTATTTTCTATGCTTAATAGTAATAAACATAATTTCATTTTATTAAATTAAACTAATTTCCTTATTTGCATTACTTTTTAATACTCCCAACAGCTTCCAGGAAAGTGCTATTTCTTTAACGACTTGATAGATAATGGTGCATAAGCACAGAGAAGCTAAGGAATTTGCACAGAGCCACACAGCCAAAAAGTGGCAAGCTCATATTTGAACCAAGATATTTTTGTCTCTGAAGCTCTAGATCTTACCCTTCACATTAACTGGAGGATTAAAAAAAGCAATTAAAATGAGAAAATATTATAGTAGTGTGTTTTATTTAATAATTTTTAGAAATTTATTTTAGAATACATGAAATTAAATATTTCTAAAAGCCACAAAGAAGGCTACATTTTAATTGTGATTATTTTAAGTAACATAAATTACAGCTTCCCAGAGTACATCTTAGAAATGTATTTAAATAATATTTTCTTAAAGAAAGATTAATTTCAATAACAGTATACATTCTATCTATATAATTGAATTGTCATTTAGTCAATATTCTCTAAAACATCTCTTTGTTAACATAATTTTGAACGTATGTTGCACTTGCCATTCTTCTATTTACGATGTTAGAGAGTGTCATGAGTCCTTGAATGACATTTGGCCAAGATAACATCTAACACTGAGCAAATTAATTACAACAAACCTGCATTATCTTTGAATACAGTCTGGCATTGCTTCACAATAAAGATGTGTTCTGAGTGATGCTTCATTAGACAAATTTGTTATTATGCAAATATCATAGATTGTACTTACACAGACCTAGATGGTATATCCTACTACACACCTAGTATACGATATAGTCAGTTGCTCCTAAGCTACAAACCTGTGCAGCATACATGTTATTGTAATGAATACTTTAGGCAACTGTGAAACAATGGTAAATATTTATGAATATCTAACGATAGAAAAGGCACGGTAAAAACTATGATAAAAAAGATTAAAAAATGTTACACCTGTATAGGGCACTCAGCATGAATGGATCTTGTGGGATGGAAATTGCTGTGTGCGATCAGTGAGTGAATTGTGAGTAAATGGTGAAGCCTAGGACATTACCGTACACAACTATAGATTTATAAACACTATGTACTTAGACTACACTAAATTCATAAAAAAATTTCCTCAATAGTAAAATAAATTTAGCTTACTATTACTTTATAAACTTTTTAAAACATTTTGAATTTTTGCAATAACAGCTTAAAATACTAACATGTCATAAAACTGCACAAAAATATTTTCTTTCTTTATATTGCTATTCTACACTCTTGTTTTTATTTCTTAAAACTTGATCTTTTTATTCTCTTACTTTTTAAGGTTTTTGTTAAAAACTAAGATACAAACACACAACTTAGCTTGGGCCAACACAGGGTTGGGATCATCAATATCACTGTCTTCCACTTCCACATCTTGACCCACTAGTAGGTTTTTAGGGATAATAACCTACATGAAGCCATCATCTCCTGTGATAATGATGCCTTATTTTGGAATACTTCCTGAAGGACCTGTCTGAGTCTCTTTTACTGTTAACTTTTTTTTTTATTTAAGCAGAAGGTGTACACTCTAAAATAATAATAAAAACTATAATATAGTGAAAACTTAATCAGGTAACAGTCATTTATTAACACTATGAAATACTACGCACTGTATATAATTGTATGTGCTATACTTTTTTCATTTTTATTTTTGTAGATTTAGGGGTAAAAGTGCAAATTTCTGACATGCATATGTTGTGCAGGAGTAAAGTCTGGGCTTTTAGTGTAATCATCACCCAAATAATGAACATTGCAATCAATAGGTAGTATTTCCTACCTTACCCTCCTCCTGCCCTCTCACCTTTAAGAGTCTCCAGTGTCTACTTTTCCACTCTGTATGTCCATTTGTGTCCATTGTTTAGCTCCCACTTAATCATTAAGAATATGTGATATTCAACTACTTTGTTTCTGGGTTACATTGCTTAGGCTTATGGTCTCCAGTTGTGTTCATGTTGCTGCAAAAGACATGATGACATTATTTTTTACGGCTGAGTAGTATTCCACAGTGCAGATGTGTTTGTGTGTGTGTGTGTGTGTGTGTGTGTGTATGTATGTGTGTGTATGGCATATATATATATGATATATACATATATATGTGGTGTATGTATATATGGTGTGCAGTATGTGTGTATATATATACACACAGCATATATACAGATATATGGTATATATACATATATACACACTATATATATATAGTGTGTGTATATATATATATAAATATATATATATCTGCACTGTGCAATACTATTCAGCCATAAAAAAGAATGTAATCATGTCTTTTGCAGCAACATGAACACAACTAGAGACCATTAGCCTAAGCAAAATAACTATCCTTAATTACCCTAAGCAAATAATTATCCTAAGCAAATAACTAAAATATATATATATACACACCATATATATATGTACATATGGTGTATGAGTGTATGTGTGTGGGTGTGTGTATATATGTATATGTGTGTGTATATATATATATACACACACATCTGCACCACGGAATACCACTCAGCCATAATACATAAAATGAAGTATTTTATATATGTATATATATATGTGTGTGTGTGTGTGTGTGTGTATACATATACACACACACACATATATATATTTTTTATCATCCACTGATAGACACTTAGGTTGATTTTGTGACTTTGCTATTGTGAATAGTGCTATGGTAAATACATAAGTGAAGGTTTTTTTTTTTTTAAGGTGACAGGGTCTCACCTTGTTGCCCAGGCTAGAGGGCAGTGGTATGAACATAGCTCACTGCAGTCTTGAACTCCTGGGTTCAGGTGATCCTCCTTCCTCAGCCTCCCAGTAGCTGCTACTTCAGACATGCACCATCAGACCTGGCAAATTTTTGTATCTTTTTTTTAGAGACAAGGTCTTGTTATGTTGCCCAGGATGGGCAAGGTCTTGAACTCCTGGGCTTAAGTCAGGCCCCCACTTCAGCCTCTCAAAGTGGTGAGATTAAAGGCATGAGTCACCACACCCTGCTGGTATCTTTTCAGTGTAGTGATTTATTTTCTTGTGGGTAGATACCCAGTAGAGGTATTGTTGAATCAAACAATATTTCCATTTTTAGTTGCTTGAGAAATTGTCATACTGTTTTCCATACAGGTTGTACTAATTTACATCGTCACCAACAGTGTATAAGTGTTGCCTCTTCTTTTACACATCCTTGCCAACATCTGTTGCTTTGTGACTTTTTTATAATAGCCATTCTGAGTGTCATAAGATGGTATCTCATTGCAGATTTAATTTTCATCTTCCTGATAATTAGTGATGCTGTGCATTTTTTCATATAAATATATTGTTTTGAGACAGGATCTTGCTCTGTTGCCCAGGCTGAAGTGCAGTGGTATATTCATGGCTCACTGCAACCTTGATGTCCCAGGCTCAAGTGGTCCTCCCACCTCAGCCCCACAAGGAACTGGGACTACCAGTGCGTGCTACCACACCTGGATAGTTTTTGTATTTTTTTCAGAGATGAAGTCTTGCTATGTTGCCCAAGCTGGTCTTGAACTCCTGAACTCAAGTGATGCACCGACCTTGGCCTCTCAAAGTGCTGGGATTATAGACATGAGCCATGTTGCCCCGCCTTTTTCACTTTTTTTTTTTTTTTTGGCATCTTGTGTGTCTTCTTTTAAGAAACATCTAAGCATATTCTTTGCCCACCTTTTAATTTTTTTTCTTTTTGAGTTTGAGTTCTTTATAGATTCTATAAGTGTTATACTTTTATATGACTTCCAGTGCAGTAGGTTTGTTTACACAGCATCACCACAAACATGTGAGTAATACAGTGGACCATGACGTTATGATGGCTACAATGTCACTAGGTGATAGAAAATTTTCAGCTCCATTATAATTTTATGTGACGACTGCAGTATATGTGGTTTGTCATTTACTGAAACATCATTACACAGCACATGCTTATAAATTAATTGTTAATTTGTCAATATTCTCAATAATGTAATACTTCCATATTTACATTAAATTTTATGGTGAAAGTTGATACATAAGGTTTTGAAGCTGTGTCCTTGTCTGCGGTAATACCTGAGGGTTTTTTGGCCTCTGTCCTAGAAAATCAAAGTCATGAACACATGTGGAGTGAGGTTAAGAGTGGAGGTCTAATAGGTAAAAGAAAGAGAAAGGAGACCAGCTCTCTCTCCTGAGAGACAGAGGGGTGCTCAAGTGGGACTTCTGGCTGGCAGCAAAGTGCAGCAGATTTTATAGACAGGCTTGAGGAGGCAGTATCTGATTTACATAGGACCCACAGATTGGTTGGACCAGGTGTGATGTTTACATAGCACAAGGAAGCTGGCTATTCTACCCTAATCTTCTTATTATGCAAATGGGGTCTTTGATTGACCAG
Organism: Cacajao melanocephalus; assembly: GCA_963573385.1. NCBI lineage: Eukaryota > Metazoa > Chordata > Mammalia > Primates > Pitheciidae > Cacajao > Cacajao melanocephalus. Next base: position 64,861 of record CAUYLG010026094.1, on the reverse strand, counting down.
TGCCACATTGCCTGCTCCTTACTGTACACGTTGCTAACAAAGAGAAGGGAATATGATGGAGCTGCCATGTTGGACATGCGTAGCCCCAGGTAGTCTTTTCCTGTTGGCACGGCTGCCAGCATTCACCTGTGCAAACTTCTAGCTTGCTTGTCCATGTTTGCAGCCTGATTTTATAGACTGCTCTTTGTTAGAAAAGAAGATGATTTCGGGGTTGCTTTTCATTAAAAGGAAAGCCTTACCAAGGTCTACCTTACCCTCATTATTTGCCTAAATAATTTTTAACTCCTATATCAGTTTTATTTCTTTAGTTCTCACATTATTGGCATTAAGATTAATTTGGTTTTGTTTGCTTGGCACTTTCTTATAAAACTAGAGCAAGGCATGTGCCTTAGAATGGCATTTGGACAGGGTACTACCAATGACTCTGTAAATCAATTTTTCAAAGCCTGATTTAATTTCAGACTTCTACTAAGTCCCTTTTTTATATGCCATAGGCACCACCATGTTTCTCATTATAATGCTTCACAATACTTATTATAATTGCCTATTTATTATTAATAATCTGAATAGCTACTGATCAGCTTTTATTTTATTTGCCCTGCTGGCTAACACTAATCAAATATCCATAATCTATGCTTTTATGTTAAGTATAATTTCCCTTAATATTTGTTTCTCTGTTTAATAAATTTTTATAACTAACTGCTCATTAGTTTGTTCTTCAATAAAACTTACTGAGGACATAATATGTGTTAGGCACAGTTAAATGTTCTGGAAATGTACAGAAGAAAATTAAACAATAGTGTTTCTTAATGAACATTCAGTCATATGTACCAGAGGCAGTAAAGATTAAGCTAAGATTAAATGTATGAGAAAAAGTATGTAAAAATCACTCTACTCTCCTAAATTAATAAATGACCTCTGCTGGAAGATGGGTAAATGAGAGGAAAGGGGATAACAAGGGGAATAAGCAAAATTTGTGAGTGTTATATCCATTCTCTATCTTGATTGTGATGTAGGTTTTATAGGTATATACATATGACAACACTTATTAACTTGTGTCTTTAAAATGCTTATTATATACCTACTATGCAAATAGTTCTTTAGTTTATTACAACTTATTTAAAGTGACACAGAACATATAGATTAAAAATTACAGATATATGCAGCTCAAAAAAAAGAGAACTGTTGGCTGAGATTGTCCAAGATAATTCTGTGGGGACCCAGTAACTCAAGTCTCTATTGAAGGATGTGTAAGATGTAGAGAGATTAAGAAGAGGTGGCCGGGTGTGGTGGCTCACGCCTGTAATCCCAGCACTTTGAGAGGGCAAGGCAGGTGATCACAAGCTCAGGAGATGGAGACCAGCCTGGCCAATACGGTGAAACCCCGTCTCTACTGAAAATACAAAAATTAGCTGAGTGTGGTGGTGTGTGCCTGTAGTCCCAGCTGCTTGGGAGGCTGAAGCAGAATTGCTTGGACCCGAGAGGTGGAGGTTGCAGTGAGCCGAGATGGTGCCACTGCACTCTAGCCTGGCAACAGAGCAAGACATGGTCACAAAAGAAAAAGAAAAGAAGAAGCAAGAAGCCCAGGGCTTATTAATAGCCCTATGGTTTTACATTAAAAACAAAGCAAAGTAAAACATCTAGATAACTGATTATCCTAAGAGAGTTGAACCTTGGACTACACATTGAGTAAGGAATGTAAACAGAGATGTTTAAGTAATCCTGGGATTGAAATAAATATGTAATGGTCAGAAATGATTTACTATAACTTTTAAGTATCTAGATACATAAAACTTTAAGAAAGATGTAGTGATTAAAGGTTAATTTTGAGTTTTAAAATCCATTTTGGTACTAAACAATATTTAATCCAATTTTGATATTTTCAACTGTAATGGTAAAAGAGTAATTATTTATTTTAGTTGTGTATTGTCATTAGATGTTTGTAAAAGTCTGCACTAAATACTTGACATGTTACTTTAAAAAGTTTTTTCCTAGAGCAGAAAAAAACTCTTTTCTTGCTTAATGAATAAGATGCAAATACTTTGAAAACTTATTTTCTAATTATATTTTTATAAAGAGATATCCTCCACAGCTCAACTTTACCGGACAGTTCAAAGTCAATTTGTAATGTAATTCTTTCTAAAGGAAAACGAAGTAGCAATCACCTCTGGTTTAAGAAAGTAAACAAATGAATTTCATTTTGTTTTCGGCTGGTTTTAACACAAAAATACTGATTTATGCAACTGTCAGGTTTGAATGCATATAACACAACTGTCTCAGATTGAATCCAATTGATTTTCTATAACAATGTCAAGCATTCAATACATCACACGAGCAGTGAGACTGTAATAAATAATCCTTTCAGAAAGAAAGTAATTCTTCTCTCCTTAAACACATAGATAAATATTGGAAATATTGGTTGGTTTTGCTCTATATGTAGAAACTAGGCTGTTCTGTGCCTTCAGTTTTAGAATGTCCTTTATTCCTAATCACTTCTTAAGAAATATTATTTTCCCTGATGACCTTTTTTTCAGCTTTGCCTTTGAGACAATGGTTAGAAATAACTTAAGTTTGAGTTAAGGCCCGTGGCATCACATTTAAAAAAAGGAAAAGAAAATATTTCAATTCCAGATGATCCTGAAAGAGTTGATGGTACAGAACTGTCACTTTACTTCACCAAAGGTAGGAAACGTGCAGTATACCATGTAATTCTGTGAGTCAACTTTGTTTGTATTTACGAGTATGGCAGAAGAGTAACATTTTAGAATACCATTTTTCCTGAAAAAAACAAAAAGCTAACAAGTTTCATACCTACACCTCTGAATATAATGATTATGAATTTCTATATGTTTTAAGTATTACTGTTACCAGCAGCAAATCTGTACAGGTCTGTATCAACCTCAACGTCAGTTCTTGCCTCCTCAGAAGAAAGACTGGAACTGAGTGGGGTATGAGGTAAAAGGAGAGATCAAGGCAAGTTTTAGAGCAGAGTGAAAGTTTGTTAGAAAGCTTTAGAGCCAGCATGATAGAAAGTAACAGTACACTTGGACTAGGGCCAAGTGGGTGACTTGAGAGATGAAGTGCATGATTTGACCTTCTTACTTGTGGTTTTGTATGTCGGCATGCTTCCAGTGTCTTACGTTACTTCTCTCCTGTTTATTCTCTTGGGGTGGGCTGTCTGTCTATGCAGTGACCTACTAGCGCTTGGGAGAGGAGCATGCACAGTGTGTTTACTGGAGTTTTATGCATGCTCGCTTGCAGCATTCTCTCTTACCAGTCACATGTTCCTAGAAGTTCATACACCATTTAAATTCCACCATTCTGCCTCTTTATGCACAAGCTTGAGCCTGTTCACCCAACTGCTGAGATCTTATCAAGAAGCTGCTATTTACTAGTTTTGACTGTTTCTGTTTATTGAGAGACTGCCTTTCCCTGGCACTGACTGTGATCAATTATTGTCTTAGAGAGACAGTTAACAACTGTCTAACTAACACCTATGGTCACCTGACATTCCTGAGGTGTGTTTAGGGGAGAGCCCTCTCTTGTCTAGCTCAGGTCTGACTAGCTACCTACTATAACATTATTTTAGTAACAATTTTTTAATGTTATATTTTGTTCTTGTAGTGTTATTATTATTAACTATACTTTAGGTTTGGATATATGCGCAAAATGTGCAGCTGTGTTACATAGGTACACATGTGCCACGGTAGTTTGCTGCAACCATCAACCTATCACATACATTAGGTATTTCTCCTAATGCTATCCCTCTCCCTATCTGCCACCTGCTGACAGGCCACAGAGTGTGACATTCACCTCCCTGTGTCCATGTGTTCTCATTGTTCAACACCCACTCATGAGCGAGAACATGCTGTGTTTGGTTTTCTGTTTCTGTGTTAGTTTGCTGAGAATGATGGTTTGCAGCTTCATCCATGTCCCTGAAAAGGACATGAACTCTTTTTTTTTAATGGCTGCATAGTATTCCATGGTGTATATATGCCACATTTTCTTTATCCAGTCTATCGCTGATGAGCATTTGGGTTGGTTCCAAGTCTTGCTACTGCAAATAGTGCCACAATAAACATACATGTGCATGTTTCTTTACAAGAGAATGTTTTTTAATCCTTTGGGTATATACCCAGCAATGGGATTGCTGGGTCAAATGGTATTTCTTGTTCTAAATCATTGAGGAATTGCCACAGTCTTCCACAATGGTTGAACTAATTTACACTCCAACAATGTAAATGTGTTCCTACTTCTCCACATCCTTTCCAGCATCTGCTGTTTCCTGACTTTTTAATGATTGCCATTCTAATTGGTGTGAGAGGGTATCTCATTGTGGTTTTGATTTGCATTTGTATAATGTCCAGTGATGATGAGGTTTTTTTCATGTTTGTTGGCCATATAAATGTCTTCTTTTGAGAAGTGTCTGTTCATAGCCTTCGCCCATTTTTAATGGGGTTGTTTTTTTCTTGTAAATTTGTTTCAGTTCCTTGTAGATTCTGTATATTATCCCTTTGTCAGATGGATAGATTGCAAAGATTATCTCTCATTCTGTAGGTTGCCTGTTTACTCTGATGATAGTTTCTTTTGCTGTGCAGAAGCTCTTTAGTTAGGTCCCTTAGATCCCATTTGTCAATTTTGCCTTTTGTTGCAATTGCTTTTGGTGTTTTAGTCATGAAGTCTTTGCCTATGCTTTTGTCCTGAATGGTATTGCCTAGGTTTTCTTCTAGGGTTTTTATGGTTTTAGGTCTTACATTTAAGTTCTTTAATCCATCTTGAGTTAATTTTTGTGTAAGGTGTAAGGAAAGGGTCCAGTTTCAGTTTTCTGCATATGGCTAGCCAGTTTTCCCAACACCATTTATAAAATAGTGAATCCTTTTCCCATTACTTGTTTTTGTCAGGTTTTTCGTAGATCTGATGGTTGTAGATGTATGGTATTATTTCTGAGTCCTCTGTTCTGTTCTGTTCCATTGGTCTATATATCTGTTTTGGTACTAGTACCATGCTGTTTTGGTTACTGTAGCCTTGTAATATAGTTTGAAGTCAGGTAGTGTGATGCTTGCAGCTTTGTTCTTTTTGCTTAGAATTGTCTTGGCTATGTGGGCTCTTTTTTGGTTCCATATGAAATGTAAAGTTGTTTTTTTTCTAATTCTGTGAAGAAAGTCAATGGTAGCTTGATGGGAATAGTATTGAATCTATATATTACTTTGGGCAGAGTGGCCATTTTCACAATATTGAGTTTTCCTAACCATGAGCATGGAATGTTTTTCCATCTGTTTGTGTCCTCTTTTATTTCCTTTAGAAGTGGTTTGTAGTTCTCCTTGAAGAGGTCCTTCACATCCCTTGTAAGTTGTATTCCTAGGTATTTTATTTTTTTGGTAGAAATTGTGAATGAGAGTTCAGTCATGATTTGGGTCTGTTTGTCTATTATTGGTGTACAGTAATCCTTGTGATTTTGGCACATTGATTTTGTATCCTGAGACTTTGCTGAAGTTGCCTCTCATCTTAAGGAGTTTTGGGGGCTGAGAGGATGGGGTTTTCTAAATATGCAATCATGTCATTTGCAAACAGAGACAATTTGACATCTTCCCTTCCTATTTAAATACTGCTTTATTTCTTTTTCGTGCCTGATTACACTGGCCAGAATTTCCAATATTATGTTGAATAGGAGTGGTGAGAGAGGGCATCCTTGTCTTGTGCCAGTTTTCAAAGGGAATGCTTCTAGCTTTTGCCCATTCAGGATTATATTGGCTGTGGGTTTGTCATAAATACCTCTTATTATTTTGATATATGTTCCATTAATACCTAGTTTTTTGAGTGTTTTTATGATGAAGGGTGTTGAATTATATTGAAGCCTGTTTCTGCATCTAGTGAGATAATCATGTGGTTTGTGTCACTGGTTTTGTTTATGTGATGGATAAAATTTATTGATTTGCACATGTTAAACAAGCCTTTCATTCCAGGGATGAAGCTGACTTGATCATGATGGATAAGCTTTTTGATGTGCTGCTGGATTCAGTTTGCCAGTATTTTATTGAGGATATCTGCATCGATGTTCATCTCGGATATTGGCCTGAATTTTTTTTTTTTAGTTGTGTCTCTGCTTTTGGTATCAGGATGATACTGGCCCCATAAAATTAGGGAGGAGTCCCTCTTTTTCTATTGTTTGGAATAGTTTCAGAAGGAATGGAACCATCTCCTATTTGTACCTCTGGTAGAATTTTGCCATGAATCCATCTGGACCTGGGCTTTTACTGGTTCTTAGGCTATCAATTACTGCCTCAATGTCAGAAGTTGTTATTGGTCTAGTCAGGGATTCAGATTCTTCCTGGTTTAGTTTTGGCAGGATGTATGTGTCCAGGAATTTATCCATTTATTCTAGATTTTCTAGTTTACGTACATAGAGGTGTTCATAGTATTATCTGATGGTAGTTTTTATTTCTGTGGAATCAGTGGTGATGTCCCATTTATCAATTTATATTGTGTCTCTTTTATTCTTCTCTTTTTTCTTATTAGTCTGGCTAGGAGCCTATCAACATTGTTAATCTTTTCATAGAACCAGCTCCTGGATTTATTAATTTTTTGAAGGGTTTTTTGTGTCTCTATCTTCTTCAGAAGTTCTGCTCTGATCTTAGTAAGTTTTTGTCTTCTGCTTGCTTTTGAATCTATTTGCTCTTGCTTCTGTTATTATTTTAATTGTGATGTTAGCGTGTCAATTTTAGAGCTTTCCTGTTTTCTCCTGTGGGCATGTAGTGCTATAAATTTCCTTCTAAACACTGCTTTGGCTGTTTCCCAGAGATTCTGGTATGTTGTGTTTTTGTTCTCATTGGTTTCAAAAAACTTTTTTATTTCTGCCTTGATTTTGTTATTTACCCAGGAGTCATTCAGGAGCAGGTTGTTCAGTTTTCATGTAGTTTTGTAGTTTTTGAGTGAGTTTCTTAATTCTGAGTTCTAATTTGATTGCACTGTAATCTGAGAGACTGTTAAGATTTCCATTCCTTTACATTGGCTGAGGAGTGTTTTATTTTGAATTACGTGGTCAATTTTAGAATAAGTGGTATGTGGTGCTGAAAAGAATGTATATTCTGTTGACTTGAGGTGGAGAGTTCTGTAGATGTCCATTAGGTTTGCTTGGTCCAGAGCTAATTTCAAGTCCTGAATATCCTTGTTAATTTTATGTCTCATTGATCTAATATTGACAGTGAGGTGTTAAGGTCTCCCAATGTTATTGTATGGGAGTCTATGTCTCTTTGTAGGTCTGTAAGAACTTGCTTTATGAATCTGGGTGCTCCTGTATTATTGGGTGCATATATTTAGGATAATTAGCTCTTCTTGTTGTATTTATCCCTTTACCATTGTGTAATGCCCTTCTTTGTCATTTCTGATATTTTTGTTTAAAATCTGTTTTATCAGAGAGTAGGATTGCAACCCCTGCTTTTCTTTTGTTTTCCATTTGCTTCATAAATATTCCTCCATCCTCTTATTTTGAGTCTCTGTGTATCTTTGAGATGGGACTCCTGAATTTAGCATACATATGAATCTTGACTCTTTATCCAATTTTCTAGTCTGTGTCTTTTAATTGGGGCATCTAGCCCATTTACCTTTAAGGTGAAATTGTTATGTGTTAATTTGATCCTATCATCATGGTGCTAGCTTCTTATTTTACACATTATTTGATGGAGTTTCTTCACAATGTTGTTGATCTTTATATTTTGGTATGGTTTTGCAGTGGTTGGCATGGATTTTTCCTTCCCATATTTAGTGCTTCCTTCAGGGGCTCTTGTAAGGCAGGTCTGGTGGCAACAAAATCCCTCAGCATTTGCTTGTCTGTGAAGGGTTTTATTTCTCCTTCACTTATGAAGCTTAGTTTGGCTGGATATGAAATTCTGGGTTGAAAATTCTTTTCTTTAAGAATGTTGAATATTGGCCTCCACTCTCTTCTGGTTTCTAAGGTTTCTGCAGAGAGATCTGCTATTAGTCTGATGGACTTGCCTTTGTGGATAACCTGACCTTCCTTTCTGGCTGCCCTTAACATTTTTCCTTCATTTCAACCTTGGTGAATCTGACAATTATGTATCTTGGGATTGCTCTTCTCAAGGAGTATCATAGTGGTATTTTCTGTATTTCCTGAATTTGAATGTTGGTCTGTCTTTCTAGGTTGGGGAAGTTCTCCTGGATAATATCTTAAAGAGTATCTTCCAACTTGGTTCCATTCTCCCCAACACTTTCAGGTACACCAATCAATCATAAGTTTGGTCTTTTCATGTAGTCCCATATTTCTTGGAGGCTTTGTTTGTTCCTTTCCATTCTTTTTCCTCTAATCTTGTCTTCATGCTTTATTTCATTAAGTTGATCTTCAATCTCTGATATCCTTTCTTTTGCTTGATTGATTAAGCTATTGATACTTGTGCTTCACGAAGTTCTTGTACTGTGTTTTTTTCAGCTCCATCAGGTCATTTATGTTTTTCTCTAAATTGGTTATTCTAGTTAGCAGTTCCTGTAACCTTTTATCAAGGTTCTTAGCTTCCTTGCATTGGGTTAGAATATGCTTCTTTAGCTCAGAGGAGTTGGTTATTAGCCAACTTCTGAAGCCTACTTCTGTCAATTCATCAAACTCACTCTCCATCCAGTTTTGTTCCCTTGCTGGCAAGGCGTAGTGATTCTTTGGAGGAGAAGAGGCATTTTGGTTTTTGGGATTTTCAGCATTTTGCTCTGGATTTTTTTGATCTTCTTGGATTTATCTACCTTTGATCTTTGATGTTGAGGACCTTTGGGGTTTTTGTATGTGCATCCTTTTTGTTGATGTTGATGTTATTGCTTTCTATTTGTTAGTTTTCCTTCTAACAATTAGGCCCCTAGGCTGCAGGTCTGCTGGAGTTTGCTGGAGGTCTACTCCAGACCCTGCTTGCCTGGGTATCACCAGCGGAGGCTGTAAAACAGCAAAGATTGCTGCCTGCTCCTTCCTCTGGAAGCTTTGTCCCAGAGGGGCACCTGCCAGATGCCAGTGGGAGCTCTCCTGTATTAGGTGTCTATTGACCCCAGCTGGGAGTTGTCTTCCAGTCAGGAGGCACAGGGATCAGGGACCCACATGAAGAGACAGTCTGACCCTTAGCAGAGCTCAAACACTGTCCTGGGAGATCCACTGCTCTCTTCAGAACCTGCAGGCAGGAACGTTTCAATCTGCTGAAGCTGTATCCACCGCCACCGCTTCTCTCAGGTGCTCTGTGCTAGGGAGATGGGTGTATTATCTATAAGCTCCTGACTTGGACTGCTGCTTTTCTTTCAGAGATGCTGTGCCCAGAGAGGAGGAATCTAGAGAGGCAGACTAGCTACAGCGGCCTTGCTGTGCTGCCATGGGCTCTGCCCAGTCTGAACTTTCCTGTGGCTTTGTGGCTTCCCTGACTACTCAAGTCTTGGGAATGGCAGACACTCTTACTCCCACCAAGCTCAAATGTCCCAAGTTAACTTCAGACTGCTGTGGTGGTATATGCCCAAATGGCTTCATAGTTTTTTGCTTGAAACCAAGGCACCCAAGAAAATCTTCTGGTCTGTGGGTGGCAAAAACTGTGGGAAAAGTGTAGTATCTGGGCCAGAAAGCACTGTCCCTCACAGCATAGACCGTCATGGCTTCCTTGGCCAGGGAGGGAGTTCTCTGACCCCTTGCACTTTCTGGGTGAGGTGACACTCCACTCTGCTTCTGCTAGCCCTCTGTGGGTTGCACCCACTGTCTAACCAGTCCCAGTGAGATGAACCAGGTACCTCAGTTGGAAATGCAAAAATCACCCGCCTTCTGCATTGGTCTCACCAGGAGCTGCAGACCAGATCTGTGCCTATTTGGCCATCTTGCCCAGAACTCCTATTTTAGTAATAATTTTTAAATAATTTAATATTATGCTTAGATAAAATAAGCAACACAGAATAATTAATTTATACATTTGTTTCATAAGAGGTATGTACTCAATATGCCACTTTTTACATTGATTTCTTATTTATTTTCCATCTTTTTTAACATACAATTTGCCAGTATAAAATTTAAGTGGAGTAGATATCATTGTTGGGTTTAAAAGAAAATTTTTAAATATTTTGTGAAAATACAACTTCATATTAATGACTTAGGAACATTAGAAAAATCACTACATTTTAAGTGCAAGAGTCTAACTAGCAGAAATGAACCTGATTAAGGTAAATGAAAGTGAAATGCAGAAAGACAATCAATTCCTATCCTATGCTAAGGATTAATGTGATATGATAAACACATTTTGTGTTAATGTAATTAAGTTATAAGTATTGTTACTCTTACTGACAAAGCTGGTTCCCCAAAAGATGGGGTCTTTCCCTGTTTGGTGTTATGATGCCAATACAGGAAATTGAAAGTGTCAAGCAGTGAAGGCTTTATTCAGTGGCCATGGAATTGAGAAGCAGCACCATGGTTCACAAATAAACCTCTTGACAAGTGAGCAGTGAAGGGTTAAAATATAGGGTTTCTGTAATGAAGGGATTGGCCATTAAAAGGGAGGAGAGGAATACGTTTTTTCCAGAAATTGGCAGTGAACTCCCCAGAATTGAAATGGTGTCTTCTTTTTTGTCATCTATGGCTTCTTCTGGTCATTGTCATGGCAATTGTCAAATGTCATGTCACCGGTGGGAGTGTAATTAAGCATGGAAATTATATTATAATGAAGCCAGAGATCTTTTTGAAGTCAATTGGTCAGCTATCTTGGTTCTAACCAGTCTCAGCTGGTCTGGTTAAAAAGGGACATTTTTACCACAGACATCTCTTTTCTTAAAGATAAGCAGAGTTAGGACAGTGTAGAAATCCAGCTTTGTCATGTAGTCATTAGTTACCACAAACCACAAACTTTTCTTTCTTTCTTCTTCTTTTTTTTTTTTTTAGATAGAGGTCTGGCTCTATTGCCAGGCTGGAGTGCAGTGGTGCAATCTTTGCTCCCTGCAACCACTGCTTTCAGGGTTCAAGCCGTTTTCATGCCTCAGTCTCCAAAGTAGCTGGGACTACAGGCTTGCGCCACAAAGCCCAACTAATTTTTGTATTTTTAGTTGAGACAGGGTTTCACCATGCTGGCCAGGATGGTCACAATTTCTTGACCTTGTGATCAGCCCTCCTCAGCCTCCCAAAGTGCTGGAATTACAGGCATGAGCCACCATGCCTGGCCAAACTTTCTTAATACTTAAAATATTATCTTATCTCATAAGAATCTTATGAAAAATACTATTATTATATGCATTTTACAGCCAAGAGTGAAATATAAAGGTGCTAAGTTTCTTGCCCAAGATCCTTAGGTGGAACTAGAATTTAAGGGAATCTGACTCTCAGGTCTACAATTTTGATCACTAAACGTATCTTAGATGGTTATTCAGGTATGACCAATTGGCAATGTCTGTTCTTTTACCCAATTAATATATCCAATACATCATTTTTTTTTCTCTGTCACCATCCTATTTTAGAAACTTATATAGTAAGTTTACCTCCAAGTTTCTTTATTTATTTTCTGTCTTTAAATCTATGCTGTCCCCCATGCAGTGTAAATACAATTGCTGCCTTTCTCAGTCTCACTTTACTCACAACTTTCTAAGCCTTTTTGATTGCAGGACATCATTTGCATCTCTCTAAGTGGGATATATAGAGCCCTGTAAATTCTGGCTACAATCTACACCCCCACCCCACTTCTACCATTCCCTCTACCTCATATCTTTAGCTCACATTTTTTTCTGTATATGACACTAAAAACATATCCATATTAACAATATATATGGAATTTAAAAGGCAATTTCTTTTATGAGGTGGTCTATCCAGTATTCTTGATTTTGTCTTGCATCCACACTCTTCCTCTCACTTTAAATATTTCTTTTTAAAAAATTTTTTTGTACTTTAAGTCCTGGGGTACTTGTGCAGATCGTGCAGGTTTGTTACATAGGTATACATGTGCCATGGTGGTGGTTTGCTGCCTCCATTGCCCCATCATCTACATTAGGTATTTCTCCTAATGCTATCCCTCCCCAATCCCCCCATCCCCTGCTATTCCTTCCCTAGCCCCCTACCCCCCAGGCCCTAGTATATGATGTTCCCTTCCCTGTATCCATGTGTTCTCATTGTTCAACATCCACTTATGAGTGAGAACATGCGTCGTTTGGTTTTCTGTTCTTGTGTCAGTTTGCTAAGAATGATGGTTCCATTTGTTGCATCTAAATATATCTTAAGGCCACATTTTAGTCAATGATCCCATGATGATGTTAAATATATATAAAACTGACCATAATTTATCCACTTATTTAGCCTATCTTTTCAATACAAACTTTCCCTACTCTAAATTCTAATTTACAGTTTTGTGCTAACTTGTTTGGAACCTATTTTATGAGGACTATATGTATTACTAAATTTTGTCTTTAGATAAAATTCATTAATAAGGGCTGATAGCTTTTATCTCCTTTCAAAAATACTTTACATATGAAGATGCAGAGAAATAGTTTATATTTGGGAAATATTTGCTATCAATCTATTTTCCTAGAATGGATCAAGTAAAGAAATAGTAACAAAATAATAATAGTAATAATAACAGAGGTACAATTTTAAGATAATTAAGCAGGGCTGCTCTTTTTCTCAGTAAGATAACAAAAGTTACTGCAATCCAATATAGTGCTTATACATGATTTATTTGAAATTAAGAGAGAAAACAGTGATATTGATTCCAATGGTGAAGACAGTGAACCAAGGGGCGGTGGGGGGGGGGGGGTAGGTAATACTATTTGAACCTATTTTCATAAGTGTGCTTATAGTTATTGTTCTAGACTACACTATTATTCCTTCAAGGGGAAAATGAGTTTAATTTCATTCTACTGCCATTGTACTTGAAGAAAATATTGTATGATAAAGCATACTTGATAAAGTCCTATTTCCTATAGTAACTTTTTCCACTTGTCACTTCAACGTAACAAAACCAGATAGAATTAAAGAACAGGCTCAAAAAAAAAAAAAAAAGGGGAAAAGTATTTTTAAAATGTTGTACATTTACAACATTTTTAATAAAAAAATTACGAGCAATAATTACTAGCTACTATTTATATATACATATAATTAACCAGAAGCTCTGTTTTACTTTTATATTTTCATCTGTATAGGAGGTTTAGAGCATATTTATGGAATGGTGAAAGGACAATGGCCTGGGATTTATATTAGGAGGATATTTTAGAGAGCTCTTTTATTTTATTGCCTAATAAAATAATATTTAAAATCCTTAATAACAATATTAATTATTGCTAAAATTTATTTGCATATAATCAGAGTGATCTGTACGATATTACCAATTTTAAAACTCATGGCTAAATAATAAGTTTTTACATGTTTCACAAATACTTGAAAAAAGTTCACTGATCGTTAGAGTCAAGATTTAAACATATCCATTAGAATAAAAATGTTAATTATGAGGTTCAAATGTGTCATCATCTTTCTCTGTCCTTTCCTGATTGTTGAGAGAATAATTGCCAAAAGCTTTCACTGTGCTACCAAGCATATTTTTCATATCATGTCAACATTTCTGAATTCCTAGTTTGGGTTAAGTTTCTTATAAATGCCATAAAATTTTAATTATGTTCTATTACCAATATTCTTTTTAAAATATAACAATATATATTAAAATTTATTAACAATATTTAAGAACATCAAGAATTGGGAAACTTTACAATCGTTTTTTTCCATTATTCTGTATTGGCTATTCTTTTTTTATTTTTTTAATTTTTGTTTGTTTGTTTGTTTTTTAATCATTTTTAAAATTATACTTTATCTTCTGGGGTACATGTGCAGATAGTGCAGGTTTGTAGTCATAGGTATACACGTGCTATAGTGGTTTGCTGCATCTACATTAGGTATTTCTCCTAATGTTATCCCTCCCCAATCCCCAACCCCTTGCTATCCCCTCCCCTAGCTCCCCTACCCCCCAACAGGTCCCGGTGTGTGATGTTACCCTCGCTGTGTCCATGTGGTCTTATTGTTCAACACCCACTTATGAGTGACAACATGTGGTATTTGGTTTTCTGTTCTTGTGTCAGTTTGCTGAGCATGATAGTTTCCAGCTTCATCCATGTCCCTGAAAAGCACATGAACTCATCCTTTTTTATGGTTGCATTAGTATTCTATGGTGTAAATGTGCCACATTTTCTTGATCCAGTCTATCATTGATGGGCATTTGGGTGGGTTCCAAGTCTTTGCTATTGTAAATAGTGCCACAATAAACGTGTGCTTTATTTTATTTTATTTTATTTTTTTAGTAGAGATGGGGTTTCTTCATGTTGGTCAGGCTGGTCTCAAACTCCCAACCTCAGGTGATCCACCTGCCTTGGTCTCCCAAAGTGCTGGGATTACAGGCTTGAGCTACTGCACCTAGCCTGCATATTTCTTTATAATGGAATGTTTTATAATCCTTTGGGTATATACCCAGTAATGGGATTGCTGGGCCAAATGGAATTTCTATTTCTAGGTCCTTGAATGGACACAGTCTTCCACAATGGTTGAACTAATTTATACTCCCACCAAAAGTGTAAAAGCATTCCTATTTCTCCACATCCTCTCTAACATCTGTTGTCTCCTGATTTTTTAATGATTGCCATTCTAACTGGCATGAAATGGTATCCCAATGTGATTTTGATTTGCATTTCTCTAATGACCAGTAATGATTAGCTTTTTTTTCATATATTTATTGGCTGCTTAAATGTCTTCTTTTGAAAAGTGTCTATTTGTATACTTTGCTCACTTTTTGATGGGGTTGTTTTGTTCTTGTAAATTTGTTTAAGTTCTTTGTAGATTCTAGGTATTAGTCCTTTTTCAGGTGGGTAGATTGTTTAATTTTTTTTCCCATTCTGTTGGTTGCCAGTTCACTCTAATGACAGTTTATTTTCCTGTGCAGAAGCTCTGAAGTTTAATTAGATGCCATTTGTCTATTTTGGCTCTTGTTCCTATTGCTTTTTGTGTTTTAGTCATGAAGTTCTTGCCTATGCCTATGAATGCTATTGCCTAGATTTACTTCTAGGGTTTTTATGGTGTTAGGTCTTATGTTTAAATCTTTAATCCATCTTGAGTTAATTTTTGTATACGGTATAAGGAAAGGTTCCAGTTTTAGGTTTCTGCATATGGCTAGGCAGTTTTCCCAACACCAGTTATTAAATAGAGATTGCTTTCCCCATTGCTTGTTTTTGTAAGATTTGTCAAAGATCAGATGGTTGCAGATGTATGGTGTTACTTCTGAGTCCTCTGTTCTGTTCCATTGGTCTATATCTCTGTTTTGGTACCAGTACCATGATGTTTTGATTACTATAGCCTTGTGGTATAGTTTGAAGTCAGGTACTGTGATGCCTCCAGCTTTGTTTGTTTTTGTTTTTGTTTGCTTAGGATTGTCTTGGCTGTGTGGGCTCTCTTTTGATTCCATATGAAGTTTAAGGTGTTTTTTTACAATTCTGTGAAGAAAATCAATGGTGGCTTTTTGGGGATAGCACTGAATCCCATGTGAGCATTTAGTGGTATAAATTTCCCTCTATTCCCTGCTTTAAATATGTCCCAGAGATGCTAGTATGTTGTGTCTTCATTCTCATTGGTTCCAAAAAACGTCTTTATTTCTGCCTTCATTTGATTATTTATCCCATAGTCTTTCAGGATAGTCTCTTTTGGTCTTTGTTGGTTTAAGTATAAAGCTTAGTGTGCTAATTTATTGGCTTAAGCTCCATATTCATAAATGCTTATGACTCAGTAAAACTTTATCTTGAATTATGCCACCATAAATCAATAAAAATTCTTAGCCATTCCTTATCCATTTACACTCCAGTGTCACCAATAAAGGACGCTTGATAACTTGTTACGACACTAAGACATTATTCATATTGTATATAAAAATTGCACAATTAAGGGTTATTTTTAAATGAGTATGGTGCACAAGAGAAAAAGGAAGAACCTTCTAATATTTGCAAATAACAATTGAAAAAAGTCTACCTAGGGTTTCACTTTATAAGGTTGAAATGGCTTCCTCAAAATCAAACTGTAGACAAAAGTTTATTAGTAGTTGCCTTGAGCTAGCAGTAGATCAGAGGAAATTGATAACTGCTTAACGGCATAAGTTTCTCAGAGTGAGGGAGGAAAAAGATATAAACTTGATTGTGGTTATAGTTGTACAACTTTGTGAACATACAAAAAGTTGTTGAACTGTACAGTTTAAATGTGTAATGTGTGTGAATTATATCTCAATAAAGCAACTAAAAATAAAACAGTAAATTAAAGATCAAATCATAAATCAACATGACATCTCACATTGACCATGCACTTTCCACTCTATTCTGTTGCCTCTTCCCTTACCATAGATGCATGAGTATGTAGTGAGCTGTCTACATGCAGCAGGAGGATCCTGAGAACTTGTCAAATGAGGAGAATACTCAATGTGTAAAGATATTTACTGGGCAATGATCTGCTGTACAGTTGGCAAGAAGACCTTACCAGGGGAAACTGAGGGAACAGCAAATGCAAACTTGAACTATTCGAAAATTGTTAAGCATTCACAGCTAAAAAATAGAATGGAGTTTACAATTTGATATCTTGATGGGATTAATCTTGTCTAATTCAAATTAAGTATAATATATTTCCTCTGGCATATATTATTGATTACCATGAGAGACAATTTATCAGTAGTCTCAAGAATGTTGATATTTCCTGGGAGAAAAGTTTAAAGGAAATCATAAAAGGGTTTATATTACTATTAGACTTCATATCACTAAACAAATAAATACATAAATGACATGTATATTTTCCAGTTACTGTGGAAGTAATATAAAGCGAGAGTAATAGAATTAGAATTCATAGAATGTGAAAACTATATAAAGAGTAAGTTATAATTTGAAGAACCTCAAATTTAAAAATGATAAAAGGTATTTGGGGTTTAATGTTATGTTAGCTACTTTAAGCAATGTGGAATAAAGCATGCCACAGATGACAATCAGAAATCAGCAGGACTCAAGAGCTTTTATGCCATTTTGCATTTTATGTGTTTACAAAGCTGCAACCTATTGGCATTTAATTCCGTATTTACTGTCTCTTTTTTCTCATTTCACAGCAGGGCATGGAATGAGCAATAAACATGTTATCATAATTTCTGTACTGAATGAAAATTTAATTAAATCACAACTTTTAAAACATTTCCATTATGTGCCACCCTTGGGTTTGACATCTTATACTCATATATTCATTTTATCAATCTATCTACAATGAATCACAAAACCATGCTGAAAGGTTTGATATATATGAAAGTTTCAGGAGAATAAAAGATTAGTTCTGAACATATAATTGCATAAGAAAGAGTTATTCTTGGTGACTTGAAAATTACATAAATATAAAAATGATATGCTAATTGACTGGCCTACTTATAGTGAAATTACACAACAAGAATATGAAAGAAACAGTATAAATATTCCATTTGGTTTTAATTCTATACATGAATACTTTTAATTTTTATGTGAATATATATGATCAAGTTACTTTTCCTAGTGTCATAAGAAGTTAGTATTTATATTGGTAATCTACAATATAATTTATATTTTGGCAATGATTGATTTACTTAAGTAACTTGTACCTTACCAGAGAATAAAATGAAGGGAGTTATTCACTTGGACTGGTATAAGTGTAATAAAATTATAATTAAGTGTATTGTTTCTGTATGGCATTTTTGAACTATGTAGGACTGAATGAAAAAGTAGAAACTAAAGAAAGTCTGCACAACAAAATAAACTATCAACAGAGTAAACAGACAACCTACATAATGGGAGAAAATACAAACTATGCATCCAACAAAAGTCCAGAATCTATAATCAACTTAAACAGCAGGACAAGCAAAAAACATGTAACTACATTTAAAAAAATGAGCAAAGGACATGAACAAACAGATCTTTAAAGAAGAAATACAAATGGCCAACAAACATGTAAAAATAGTTCATCATAACTAATCATCAGAGAAATGCAAATTAAAGCGACAATGAGATACTATTGCACACCGGTTAGAATAGCTATTGTTAAAAAGTCAAAAGATAGTAGGTACTGGTGGGGCTGCAGAGTAAAGGGAGTGCTTATATACTGCTGACAGAATGTAAATTAGTTTAGCCATTGTGGATAGCTGGATAGTATGAGATTTCTTAAGATCTTAGAATTACCATTCAAGCAAGCAATCTTACTACTGGATATATACCCAAAGGAAAATGAATCTTTCTACCAAAAGGACATATGCACTCATATATTTATCACAATGCTATTCATAATAGCAAAGACATGGAGTCAACCTAGGTGGCCCATCAACGGTGGATTGGAGAAAGAAAATGTGGAACATATACACCATGGAATACTATGCAGCCATAAAAGAATGAAATCTGTTCTTTGCAGCAACATGGATGTGGCTGGAGGCCATTATTTTAAGTGAATTAATGCAGGAACAGATAAATACTGAATACTCTCAATTTTAAATGGGAGTCAAACATTCAGTACACATGAACACAAAGATGAGCAAAATAGACACTAAAGGCTACTAGAAGTGGGAGGCGAATAGGAGAGTATAGGCAGAAAAACTACCTATTAGGTATGATACTCACTACCTTAGTGATGGGATCGTCTGTATCCCAAACCTCAGAATCATGCGATACAGAAATGTAAAAACCTACACTTGTACTCTCTGAATCTACAATAAAAGCTGAAATTATTTAATGAAAAAAATACATGGAATTCACTCATTTCAAACTATTATAAAAACCTGAAGACCATGTTGCATCTTCATTTTAAAGCAAGGAGAAAAAAGAAAAAAGTTAGAAGAAATATAGAACACTAGGTAGTACTTAGAATACCACTTGACAATAGGAAAAATTAAAGGAATAGAATTTACAACAATATTAAGAAAATACATATTTACAATTGATATAGTTGAGAACAACTTTAGAGGTTCAAGTATTGAAGGCAGTTATACATTAAACCAAGTTAAGGCTCAGGTTCAAGAAATTCAACTAAGGCAAGGCATATTTATATGAACTAGATCCAAATCCGAGGGCTAATAAACTGAGATGAGAAATTGCACCTAATTTCTTGGCCTCGGTAAGTTAAATTTAGGCAAAGGTTTTGGGTAAAACATGAAAGCAAAAATAACGATAGCTTCATATTAATCTAAGGTCTAAGGCATCATGACATAAATCTTCTTCGCAAGTTTAGAATTGATTTAAATTCCAGATAGCACTGAGCTTATAAATGAATGAATACAATAAAGTGTGTAGAAAGAATGGAGAAAGGTAATTTTAAATAGAAGCAAGGAATTTCCATTTACAGAGCTTTAATACAAAATCTGTGATTACACTTGGAAAAGTATAGTTTAAAAATATAGACACATAGACATTAAACAGAGAAACATTTGGCTTAAAATTGGTTTTGTGTCCCTGGCATAAGTACCAAACATCTGAGCTACTTAAGCTATAAATGGAATTAATGCTTTACTTATAGAATATTTGTAATGATTAAGTCAAATATTAAAATATTAACCACATGCTGAAGACATAAACATTTTGAAATTCTCTCTTTTACTTGAGATTTCAGTATGTTTAGACAATGTTATATAAAATGTTGAGCTAATCTACAAATATAAAGAATGATGATTTTAGATAAAGTTTTCAGAAAATAATGAGGTATCTGAAGTATAAAAAGTTCTTTGAAATATGTTTACATTTAATACCTTAAAGTATGAAATATTTACTTCTTTTATATCTTAAATTATCTTATAAAAATAAAAAAAATCAGTTGGAAACATGTTCATGGAATTTAAGATGAATGACATATGATCCCACAGGAAATAAGATTATAACATTATTTCATAGTATATTATTTGTGTCTAAAATCTTGTTCTTCAGGCATTGTACTGGATTAAGAGACCTAGGTCTTTATTCCTTGAAGTAAGAGGTAATTTTGAGGATTTGGGTAAGATATTACCAACTGGCAAAAGTATCAGATAATATAAGATTCTTCTTAGTTTCTACAATGTTAGAGTCAATTTGTTCTTCTACCATTTATCTTATGTCAGTAACTTCATGGATCTCTCTCCTGCCCCAACATCTCCCTCATTGTTTTTCTCTCTCAGCAAAATCAAAATAAGGTGATTATCCTGGAAGTGCTGTGTTGTCTCATTTTGAAAGTATTTGAAGCCTCTCTGAATTTTTTAATTATCTGAATCCTGTATGAATAAGTATGATGTAGACAGAACTACATATCCATCAGCTGAAAATTATGAAACTCTTAACAGAGCTAGAGCTAACACTTCAACATTTCTGAATATTTACACAATGAGAGATTTCCTAATTACATTTCTGCCTTTTTAACTAGTTCATCTTACCATTCTGATTAGCAGTACAAATATAAACAGGGTTATCAAATTGAAAGCTAAGATGAAAAATATCATGATTGTGTAGAAAAGTCTTAGATACTTTTCTCGTTACTAAGGTGGTAATTCCATCTTTTAAATAAAATAATATCAAATGTATTGGAAACTTCTTTAATCAGCTGCTCACGTAAGTTTCCCATACTTATTTGACATATAAAAATCTTACACTTTTGAAGAGGATTATTTTAAAGAAAAAAAAATGAAATTCATTTTTATTTTTGTGTATTAGTTGATTCCTGAAAATAAGACTTTTGACATAACTTTCTACTCTGGATGCTGTGAAAGGAATAAGCTATTTAAGCATATAAAAAACCCACTATCAAAAATCTAGTGAATAGCCAAGTAATTTCAATTTCTTTACACTCTTATCACTTAAATATGTATAATTTATATCTTATATGTAGCATGATAGATAATAAGTCAAATAAAAATAAAAGACATTACATAATTTGAAAATAAAAAGATTTGACAGATAAAAAGCAGGAGAATGAATTTTTGAAAGCATAATTATTTCCTGTCCATACTTCGGTCCTAAGTGGATACTTGGAGGGCACAAAAAATAGAGAGCTGAAATATTATTTATCACATATTCTTTTAAAAGAAAGTTCTCAAACCAGTGAGTTGCCATGAAACAAAGTGAATATTGACCTTCATTAGTTATTAAGCATCCTATTTGAAAAGTAGGAATGTCTGTATCTCACTACTATCTAAATTAAAGTCAATGTGAATACAATTGCTTCATAGATCAGTTATGCTTATTTAGCAGTACAAAACTCATGTGTCTTCCCAATTTTTAATATTTAAAGCACCTAATATACTTTTGCATGCTAATCTCAGCTCTCTATTAATCTGAGGCTAAAATTTTTAGTCTCTTTTTAGAATTTTTCACTTATTATGTAATATTTTAAATTTTATTTTGTCTGCCATTTTACACAGAGAAATTGCATAGCTTTCTGGAAAAAATAAATTTATTAATAAGAGTAGAGCTTTATTATGCTACCTTTCTTATTTTAAAATGTTCAATAAAAAAATTGCTTTTATTAAAACCCATTGGTGTATGTCAAATACTAGTACTTAAGAGAAACTGAATTAAGTATCATGATGACAAATTTATCTCAGCTTTGACTAAACTAAATTACTTGTCACACAATTAACAGTGTAAGCCAAGTTTCTACATCAAAATATGCATTTTTGAAAGATTGAACATATGTACACAAGTGTGGGTATTAGCATTTTATTGTGGGATTCATTTATCAATTTATGTATTTTTATATGTGATATTGTGTTATATTTCAGAAATGCTAATAAAATGCACTCAATCTAAATTAAGAATAAAAAACATGAACATTTTTATTGCAGAAAATGTGTTCACTGCTGTTTCAAATGCATTATTCACAAAAATATAGCTCTCATTGGCATAAAATTAGCTTTGAGACTTATCCAGAAAAACCTCATAAATTTTAAATTTTACTTTAGTTAGTGCGTTGTCACAGAATTTTAAATATGGGAATCATCAGCACCTTAAAATAGCTACCATAATGATAACATTTGCTATAAGTTATGTATTTGACAAACATTATCTTATTAAACTTCTGCAACAAAACTATGAAATAAGTTGTGTTTTTAGATATACAGCCACAGAGACTTGTAAATTTAGATAATTTTCTTAGGTTCGGAAACTTTACAAGAAGCAAAGCCAAAACTCAAATTTGCACAGATCTGTGTTAACCTAAAGTTCATGTTTTCAAACACTGTGCAACAGCTTATGTAACATTATATGTTGCTATTGACCACACAACATCAATTTTCAATACATATCCATAAGTAGAACTTATGTTTTGCTGGTGTCAGAATCTGATATTGTCTCAGTGTTATATAGTACTTTAAAAACCTAGATCAGTTACTCTGAGATTGGTTCTCTATTTCATAAAACAAACAAACAAACATAAAAAAGGACAAAATATAATATCATATTTAAAAGGTAGTACAATAATCTCTCTTTAAAAGAGTTTCAGGTTGCTAATGTGGGAATTTTTTACTTTAATGTCCATAGTTTCATTTTTAATTTTTACTTTGTTAATTCAAAGACATTATAGTACATTGTAATAACATACTAGCATAAGTTTAAAAGTAAGCTGAGTACAATTATGTTCGAAAGAGGCACAGAAATACTAAAAACAAACTCAAAGAATATGGTTATTCCTCCAGCTATCCCTTCAAATGTCAGTTAGTTTACAATACTTTGTAAATTTTTCCCAATTTATTGCACTTTATACTTCTTATCCTATGTTTTAGGGAAAGTGGTTCCTTCTTAAAGTAATCTCTCCAATGTGTAATGTTACAACTGCATTACTTTTTAAGGGATCAGAGACTTGATGAGGCATGACATGCAAAAATTAACATATGACAATTGTGCAAATTGTGAAAGAGAAATATTTTCTCAGGAACCCCAGAAACATTGTTTTCTGTATACTACCCATGCATGTGCCTTTCAAAAATTTTTCATATCACCACATAATCCTGAACACCCTATCCTTGACTTGCACTTAGGCAATAACCCAGTACAAATGTTGAACCTAGAGTTGAAAATAACATTTAAAATAAAGTTTACTGGGGCAGAATTCAGTAGTACACTCAACCTTTCTGGATATTTTACTTCTGATAATATCTCAAATTACACTGATTTTTATAGCAGTCCTATCACATTGGTAATTTATATTGACCCTGCAGTCCAATAAAATCATTTGCTAATTTTCATGAAAACTCCTGGTTAAGTCAGATCTTCACTCTTACTTGGGTTGTCAATTATTCTTAACACATATTTTTCAAAGACTGTTTAAATTAATTTCAGTTTTCTTCAAAGGCCAGAATGTCATTTTAGAAGGCCCATAGTTTAGTTTTTAATAAGTGTCAGGTATCTTCAAACTACACAGACAAGTTCAAAAACGTAAGCGCACCAGGACTGGCAAAACAAGAAAATTATAATTGACCCCTTGAAATAGGTTAAAAGTTTTATGTGCAACATCTTTTCCAATATTTGATGCAACACACCTCTCTGCTTTGGATTAGTTTTTACTTCTTTACTGTGATACACAATCATGGCTCAGAGGAAACTTCTCCAGTCAATAAAATCTTGCTATAGCTGTCTTTTACTGACTTCTGCCTTATTTAGTAATATTGTACCTATTTCATTCTTTTATACCTTATACAGGGCTTATTTACACATTTCTCAATATTCTCAAATTTTTATTTATGCAAACTCATAGCTAAAGGGAAATGCCGCTTTTACCTGAACACTCAATATTCTCGCTCCCGGTATTCCTAAGACTTTTGAGTTCTCAAGTACTTTTTTTCTCACACTTTCTAACCAGTTTTTCTTATTCAACAATCTGCCCTCACTCTAAATTTATAACATTTTTTATTATTTTCAAACTTCTAAGAGACACATCTTCCAATGTTCTTCAAGCGTTTCTATTTTCAATAAATATTGCTCATGATCCTGATTTCTCTATACTCTTTTATCACTGTTTAATAAAATTTAACATATAAGTAAAAACCTAAAGCATCCTTGGAGATAGTAACTGCTCGACCGTTACATTTATGATTTAAGAAAAGTACACCTCAATCCCTAACCAATTCCTAATAGAAAATTCCATTCTTTAATCTTTTGCTTTTCCATATTTTCTTTATCATTATTTGGACCTCCAATCTGATAACTATTTCCTCTGTCAGTTATCTCTTTTCTAAATGTTCTTCTTAACTAATCTCTGCCCCATAAACATTACATTATTTTTTATTGTTTAAATTTACTAAGTACACATTTTACATTACACTAAACTACCTTTGCCAATTTTAAATATGATATGAACTTAAGAATCTATTTTCTATTCTACTTTATTTTAGGTTATTAAACATTGAAAGGAAAAGTCACTTTGCAAAGATGGACTGTATTAAAAACAAACACACAAACAAAAATCCTTCAATTCATTTTCAATGTTTCCCTAAGGACTATGATTAATCACTTCATTCAAATCAGGTTTATTCTAATATTCTCATCAGAGAAAGTATACCAAAACATTTATTAAGTTTGAGGGACAGGAGTGGACTTGGGTTTCTGGTAAATAAAGGACATCCCAGTTAATTCTCAATTCAAATAACATTTTTAAAAGTACAAGTGTACTTTACATATTGAATTAGCATAATAACACAAAAATTATGTATATATGTCTATGTGTATGTTATTCATCTGAACTTTAACTATATGTCCTGTGCTTTTATTTGCTATATCTGGAACCCCAGGGTGGAAAGACTTATTTCAGAAAATGAGCTCATCTTTTTCTTTATTATGAAGTTCAAAACAGACTATTTTTATGGATTTATTGTTCTGGAATCTTATTCAAATATTATCTGGAAGGAATAGTTTCCTGTTTCTGCTGGGAGTAACTAGCATTCCTCCCACCCCTACCCAACACATATTTATATATTTTTGAATCTTTCCATGTTATCTGCTATTTAGTCTCTCTATATATTGTTTATATGCAGATATATGTCTACAAACGTGTGTATGTATAGAAGATATATAGATAGATAGATAGATGACAAAATTCATATTCCTCATTATGTCACAGTAAAAGTATATGCCTCCATGACTATTACTGTTATCATCTCATCTTTTAAAAATAAGACTTTTTCCCCATTGACTTCACTATCAAAGTGTACATTCATCTTTTATCGTACTGGATTTTTGCCTCCTATTTTTCCATCAGATTTATTACGGTATATTGACAAATAATTCTTATACATATTTAAGGTATACAAAGGGATATTTTGATATATGTATACCTGGTGAAAAGAGTACCGCAATCAAGCTAATTAAAGTATTCATCAACTCACAGTATTAAGATTTCTTTTTTGTGTTTGATGAAAACACTTGTGGTCAACTCTCTGAGCATATTTCAAGTTTATAATATAGAATTAAGTATAGTTAGTATGCTGCACATTAGATCTCCAGAACTTATTCATCCCCAAAATCCCAAACTTTGTACCCTTTAACCAACATGTCTCTATTTTTATCTAACCCCAACATCTAGAAATCATCATTCTACTCTTTTTGATAAATTTGACTTTAAAAAAATTCACATGTAAGATCATGGTGGTCTTTGTTGTTTTATAGCCAGTTTTACATGTAAAATCACCTGTATTTATGGTATAAAAATAATGTTTTGATATACATATACATTGCCAAATGTTTGCCACAACCAATTAATTAATATGTTTATTACCTCACATGGTTATATTTTTTCATATTGAGAATATTTAAGATCTACTCTCTTAACATTTTCAGTATAATTTATTATCATTAATCATCATCATCATGCCATACAATAGATCTTCAGAACTGATATATCCTCTCTAACTGAAACTCTGTGACAGTTGACCACCTCTTTTCATTTCCCCCTTCTTCCAGCCTTTGGCAACCATCATTATACTGTCCATCTATACTTAATTAGATTTCACAAATAAATGAGGTCATGCAGTGTTTGTCTTTCTGTACCAGGTTTATTTCACTTAGCATAATTTCCTTTAGGTTCATCTACTGTATATCTATACCATATTTTCTGTATTCATCCATTGATGGACATTTAAGTCAATTCCATATCTTGACTCTTGTGGATAATGCTGAAATGGGTATGGATATCTCTTCAGAATACTGTTTTCACTTCTTTTGGATACATACCCAGAGATGTGATTACTAGTCATATAGTAGCTCAAATGTTAATTACTTAGGAAATTTCATACTGCTTTTCACAATGACTTTACTAATTTACATTACAATCAACAGTATATAAAGGCTCCTTTTTCTCCACATCTTCACTAACACTTATCTCTCCTATTTTTGACAGCCATTCTAAAAAGAATTAAGTGACATCTCATTGTCATTTTGATTTGCTTTCCCTGATTATGTATATGTTTTTACCTCACATGGTTATTTTTATGTTGAGAACATTTAAGATATATTCTTACCATTTTTCCAGTATGTAATACATTAACTATAGTCACCATACTATACAGTAGAGCTCCATACTATACAGTAGATGTTGGTCAACAGCTACAAAGTGTCTAACTGAAACTTTGTACCTGTTGACCAACATCTCCCAATTTCCCCTCTAGTGATATTAAGCACCTTTTATATAACTGTTGAGTATTTGTGTGTCTTCTTTTAAAAAATGTCTATTAAGGCTTTTAGCCCATTTATTAGTCAAGTTATTTGGTTTGATTTTTTGACATTAAACTGTTTAAATTCATTATACATTTTGAACATTAATCCCTTATCAGATATATGGTATGTCAATATATTCTCCCATTTAACAGTAGGCTGCCTTTTGAGGCTGTTGATTCTTTCATTTGTGCAAAAGCTTTTTTAGTGCTATTCCACCTGTCTATTTTTGATTTTGTTGCCTGTTTTTTGGGTGTTATATCCAAAAGTATCATTACCCAGATCAATGGTAAGAAATTTTTTCTGTAGCTTTTCTTCTCTTAATTTTACAGTTTTAAGTCTTACATTTAGTTTTTAATCCATTTAGAGTTTATTTTCATATATTGTGTGATATAGCATCCAATTTCATTCATTTTTATGTAAATATCTAGTTTTCCCAACACCATTTATTGAAGAGACTATACATTCCCAATTGCATGTTCACATACGTGGCACCTTTGGGCAAAATAAGCTGACTATAGATAGGTAGTTTTATTTCTGAGCTCTCTATTCTATTCTATTTCTCTATGTCTGTTTTTATGATAGTACCATACTGTTTTGATGGATATAGCTTTGTAATATATTTTGAATTCAGAAAGTGTGATGTGTCCAGCTCTCTTCTTTTTCCTTATCATTGTTTTGGCTATTTGGGGTCTTTTGCGATTTCACATGAACTTTCAGATTTTTTTCCGTGTCTACAAATAATTCCAGTGAGATTTTCATAAGAATTGCATTGAATCTACAGATTGCTTTGGGTAGTATAAATATTTTAATGCCATTAATTCTTCTAAACAAGGAACATGAAATGTCTTTACATTTATCTTTGTCTTCTTTAATTTACTTCATAAATATTTTATACTTTTCACTGTACAGGTCATTCACATATTTGGTTACATTTATTCCTCAGTATATTATTATTACTAATAATTTGCTCTTGTGAATGTGATTGGATTCTTCTTTTTTTGTAAAACATTAACAAAATATTTTTTTAAATTTCTATTAAGACAAAAAATGGGACACGTGCAGAATGTACAGGTTTGTTACATAGGTATACATATGCCATGGTTGTTTGCTGTATCTATTGACCCATTCTCTAAGACCCCTCCCCTTACTTCCACCCCTAACAGACCCTGGTGTATGTTGTTCCACTCTTTGTTTCCATGTGTCCTCATTGTTCAACTCCCACTTATGGATGAGAACATGTGGTATTTGCTTTTCTGTTCCTGTGTTAGTCTGCTGGGGATGATGGCCACCAGCTTCATCTATGTCCCTGAAAAGGACATGATCTTATACCTTTTTATGGCTGCATAATATTCTATGGTGTGTATGTACCATCTTTTCTTTATCCAGTCTATCATTGATGGGGATTTGGGTTGGTTTCATGTCTTTGCTATTGTAAATAGTGCTGCAATAAACATACCTGTGCATGTATCTTTATGGTAGAATGATTTATATTCCTTTGGGTATATACTTAGTAATGGGATTAAAACTTTTATTCTTACTTTAAACAAACTAGACTATTTCCCAAAAATACAAGGCTCTAGAAGAAAAAAAAAGGAGTATTAATAAAGTATCAGAAGTTGCACAGTTACTAAATACACCAGGAGCTAACAGAATATAATATCATGTTTGTCATTTAATAAACACAGTCAATTTTGTGATTTCTGTTCTTTCCACAAAATGCTGTATTTTAAAACACAATACACTTAAAGAAATGGCATAGTCATTTGTCCTGGCACTGTATTTATTTTATTTTAGATTTTTAACTTCTTGAATTTTATTTATTATTGAGCAACAGTGTAGTTTGAATTATGAATAATTTTCTTAAAATTTCATTAATTTTAGCAACTTGTAATAAATCTAAGAGTTATAAAAAGGTCTAGAATAAGTGTCTGGATTTATAGGTACATACCTTACAAAATAAAAATAACCAAGTAAAGAAATTAAAATTAACTACTTTTTCCTTCTTTCCTAGGTTATGTATTTTGGTATATGCCTAGATTGGAATAAAAGAAACACAGCTGGATTTGTTCACAAAATGATATCATTTTATATGTAAAAAATACTGAAAGAATTGGAAAGAAAAGCTTCCTGGAACTAATAAGTAATTATAGTAAAGATGCAAAATAAAAGGTTAATAAATAAAAAGTCATTCACTTTTCTATATAGCAGCAAAGGACAATAAGAATTTGAAAATGAAAACAAAATAAGGAGAAATGTAACAAAATATTTTCAAAATCTATATAAGGAGAATTATAAAATTCAGATGAAATAAATCAAAGTTGATCTAAGTAAATGGAGGGATATTGCATGGTCATAGATAGGAAGTCTCAATATTATCAAGATATAAATTCTTCCCACTTGTTCTATAGAATCAATGCAATCCCAATAAAAATCACAGAAGGTAACTTTGCAGGTATCAATAAACTGATACTAAGTTTTATATGGAAAGCCAAAAGACCCATAATAGGCAACACAATACAGAATATCAAAGTCATAAGACTAACACTACTGTATTTCAAGACTTACTATAAAGCTACAACAATTAAGACAGTATGTTATTGCAAAAAGAACAGATAAATAATAAATGGAATAGAAGAGAGCCTTGTAATAGACACATGCAAAACAGTCAACTAATTTTTGATAAAAGAGCAAAGACAATTCAAAAGAGAAAAAAATAGTCTTTTCAACAAATGATGTGGGAAGAACTGAACATATACATGCAGAAGAAAAAAAAGGATTTGCACACAGGCCTACATCCTTCACAAAAATTAACTCAAAATAGATCACAGACCTAAAGGCAAAATTATAAAACTCCTAGAAGATAATATAGGATAATTCTAGGTGACCTTGGGCATGGCAATGACTTTTAGATATATGACATCAAAACATGACCCATGAAAGAAAAAATAATTATTATTAGGAGTTCGTTAAAATTAAAAATGTCTGCTTGGCAAAAGACATTGTTAAGAGAATGAAAATCCAAGAATACATGGAGAAAATGCTTGCAAAACATATATTTGATAAAAGACTTGTCATGAAAATATAAAAAGAACACTAAAAACTCAAAAATAAGAAATATACAACTCATTTTCTAAAAACTCACAAATAAGAATCTATTTAAAAAAACTTGCAAATAAAAAATAACCCTATTTAAAAAGTCAAATAGACATCTAAATAAATGTTACATAAATGGCAAATAAGGATGTCAAAAGATATTTATCATCATACATCATCATATGCCATCAGAGAATTACAAGTCAAAAGAACAATAAAGTAGGATTGACCACCAATTAAATGCTAAAATTCAAATCACTGACAACACTATATACTGGCAAGGGTGTGAAGCAAAATCCATTTTTTTATCAATGCTGGTATAAATGCAAAATTGTAGAGATTGTTTAGAAGACAATTTAACAACGTATTCCAAAGCTAACATGACTGCCATATAATAAATTAATCACTCTCCTAGTTGAAAACTCAGTCCACACTAAAACCTGCACACAAGCCTTTGCAGCAGATTTTTTTCATAACTGCCCAAACTTGACAGCAGTCAATATGCCCTTCAATAGGTGAATCGTACACTCATAGAATGGAGCAATATTAAGCTCCTAAAAGAAATGAGCTATCAAGCCACCTGAAAACACACACAGAACCTAAGTGCATATTGGTAAACAATTACACTTTCAAAAGTCTACGTACTGTTTCCACCTATGTGACATTATGGAAATGGCAAAAGTATGGAGATAGTAAATATATCAGCAACTGTGAGGTGTTCAGGGGAAAGAGAAAAGGATGTGTAGGTGAAACAAGGAGCATATTTAGGGCACTGAAACTATTTGTTATGATATTTTAATGGTGGATACATGAAATTGTGCATTTAGGGAAAACCTGTAGAACTGTACAAACCTAAGAGTGAAGGCTAATGTAAACTATGAACATTGGTTAATGATCATGTAACAGTACTGGTTCATTAATTGCAACAAATGTAGTAGATAAGGTCTTTTTCCTTCATGATCTTGGGCTACAGATCTGAAGGATGAGGAAAGGCCACAGGGAACGAAAGAGCTAGAAAGCAGTTCTCAAGTGCAGTCTCTCACATGCGGTATGTAGGAGGGCACTGCTGTTAGGAGCAGCAACAACAGTGTCTGGGTTGGGGCACACGAGCAGGCAGCAGAGAGGAAACTGGGAAGCTGGCACAATGTGAGGAGGAAAATGGAAGACTGGAAGGAGAGCCCATGTGAAAGGCATAGGGCAATTCAGACAGGGAGCAAGAAAATCAGAAAAGAATAAGGTGCTGGCAAGGTTAGCAGAAGGAGATTGGTGTCAAAACTTCTGTTAACAAGATACACTTAGGTGGTGTTAATTTGTCAGAAATATATGGCAAAAGAGAAAAACAATGCAGAAAAAACTCTGAATGAATGAATGGGTTGCTTAATCTAACAAATACAAAATATGCAACATCTAATTTCATTTGAATTCCAGATAAACAACAGATTTTTTTGTATATGTGTGTCACATAATACGTGGGACATATATTAAAATTGATATATTATTTAAAATTTAAATTGAACTGAAGATCTGAATTTTGTCTATCATCCTTACTCAAAAGGAATTTCCTCTCATTTTCACTATTCAACTTCCCTTTTTCCCTGGGAAATGTCTCATTTCCCTGAGGAAGCTCCAAGAGTACAATTATGTTTCCATGGGCTAGGTACTAGGGGATCTACAAAAACCCTCCAAGGCAAGACTGCATCAACATAGCAGAAATCAGTGTCTGGGAATTGTGTGGTGACATCCAATTGGCCTTCCTGTTTTTGATTTGTGACTGATATTTTTCTTATGCTGGGACAAGAGGTGATGGTGGCAAATTTATTCTCACTTCTTGGCTTTTTAAACTATAATGCAAACAGTTCTGTCTATGTCATCAGTAGAAGCCTTTTAAAAGATATTTTGCTATGTTTTTTATTCTCCCTCCAGTAGAAATCTCAGTATTTTATTTGAACGTTTACACTAAAATCTGACATTATACATGGCAATTCAAATTTCTGCTAGCTATTTTGTTTGAGAAACATCATTAAAGAAAAATTACAACGTTTGTTCAAAAAAAAGTTTGGCCATGTTTGTATTTTTATGTTGTTGTTGGGTTTTTCTTTTAGCCCTCAATATGAGAACAGGGTGTATGCAGAGTTTGAACATTTCTAAAGCCTTGGGCTTGCACTGTTTGTGTCGGTACTGTAGTCTGAGACTGAGGAAAAAAGGAGACATTTAGATAGAATACATGTAGGACAAATTTACTTATGGTTGAAAATAGTTTTGATTAAATGAAACTGCAATAATATTAATAGAAATTAGTTTTTCCAAGATACCCTGCTGTTCAGTCATACGTAATGTTAGGAACTGTATTATATTGAAAGTAATATCAGAAGACATGATATAACACTACACAAATGTAAGAGTAAATCATATATGCTAATATATTTTATATGACTGTATGAATTAAAAGAAAAGATTATGAAATGCAAACTATAAAGATAGCTTGGTAGTCTCAGAGAACAAAGGGTGGCATGACAGGGAAAATAGTTTATTAAGTTTCTATTTCCATATCTTTGCATAGTTTTATTTTTAACAATGCTCACATATTCATTTCAAAATTTCAGAAAAAACTGAAATTCACTTTGAAAGTTCAAAATATAAATGTGATTCCATGCTCATGGATAGAAAATCAATATTGACCAATTAAAGACAAAATAAGACCAATTAAAATGGCCATACTAACCAAAGCAATTTAGAAATTCAATGTTATTCCCAACAAACTACCAATGATATACTTCACAGAATTAGAAAAAAAAAACTATTCTAAAATTCATTTGGCACCAAATAAGAGCCCAAATAGCCAAAGTATTCTTAAGCAAAAAGAGCCAAGCTGGAGGCATCACATTACCCAACTTCAAACTATACTGCAAGGCTACAGTAACTAAAACAGGATGGTATTAGTACAAAAATAGACACATAGTCCAATGAAACACAATAGAGAGCCCAGAAAGAAAGCCACACACCTACAACCATCTAATCTTTGATGAAGTCAACAATAATAAGCAATGGGGAAAAGACTGCCTATTCAATAAATGATGCTGAGATAACTGGCTAGGCACATGCAGAAGACTGAAACTTTCTTCACCATATACTAAAATCAACTCAAGATGAATTAAAGACTTAAATAGTTGTAAAACCAAAAAAAAAAAACTATAAAAAGAAAAAAAGCTAGGAAATACCATTCTGGATATTGGCTTTGGCAAAGATTTCATAACAAAGACTTCAAAAGCAAATACAACAGAAACAAAAATTGACAAATGGAAGCTAATTAAACTAAAAAGCTTCTGCAAAGGAAAAGAAACCATCAGTGAAGTAAACAGTCAATCTAAATAATGGGAGGTAACATTTGCAAAGTATACATCCAACAAAGGTCTAATATTCAGCATCTAAAAGGAACTTCAACAAATCAACAATCAGGAAGCAAAAACAAGCCCATTAAAAAGTGGACAAATGACATGAACACTTTCCAAAATAAGACACACACAGCCAACAAGCATATGAAAAAGTGTTCACCATCACTAATCTTTAGGGAAATGCAAATAAAAACCACCATTGGATATTACATCTGACACTAGTCAGAATGGCTATTATGAAAATATCCAAAAATAAATAGATGCTGGCAAAGTTGTGGAGAAAAGGGAATCCTCATATAGTGCTGGTGGGAATTTAAATTAGTTCAGTCATTCTGGAGAATAGTTTGGTGATTTCTCAGAGAACTTAAAACAGAATTACCATTCAACTCAGCAATCTCATTATTGGGTATATGCTCACAGGAATCACAGGAATATAAATCATTCTACCATAAAGACACATGCATTTGTATGTTCATCACGGTACTATTCACAATAGCAAAGACGTGAAATCAACCTAGATGCTCACCAATTGTAGACTGGAAAAAGAAAATATGATACATTTACAACACAGAATATTACACAGCCATAGAAAATAACAAAGTCATGTCTTTTGCAGAAATACAGATGGAGTTGGGGGCCATTATTCTAAGCAAATTAACACAGGAACAGAGAAACAAATATGTTCTCACTTATCAATGAGAGCTAAACTTTGAGCACAGATGAACACAAAGATGGGAACAACAAAACATTGGGGCCTACTTGAGAATAGAGGGTGAGAGGAGAAGGAGGATTGAAAAACTACTTACCACATACTATGCTGATGATCCAATGACTAAATTATCTGTACCTCAAGCCCCTGGCACATGCAATCTACCCATGTAACAAACCTGCAGGTGTACTCCCAAATTTAAAATAAAGGTTGAAAAGAAACTAAACAAAATATAAATGTTATATATGTGTGTAAGAATATGAAATACCAAAAATTAATTCCAATTTTGTGCTTTCACTTTATTATGACATGAGAGAAAACTGTCAAGCTCAAATTGACTGTATTGGTTTTCCAAAGTTTGATTTTAAAGAAATCTGGGAATCAAAAATCACATGATACCCAGGCATAGTGTTAAGCTGAAAAAAGTTATCAGATATCTTATTCAGGTTTTAAATGAGAAACGTGGAGAACTTCCATCAGAATCAATTCTCATAGCAATTAGGTAAAATATTAGTAAATATAATCTAAATGAAGAGATTTTGTCCCAGTGCCTATGATTATGTGGTAAGATTAATCATCTAATTCTACAAATTAATAATAAAGTCTCAGAATAACAGTCCCCTTGTGCAGAATTGTGACAGTGAAATATATCTTTAAATTGTTTTTTAAAACTGGATGAAAACAAGACAAAAGGAAAAAACAAAATAAAGAAGAATATTAAGAAAAATATCAGAATATTACTAGGCATAAGATAAAATATTTTCTGGTCATTACATCATATTTTGTATAATGTCCATATCAGATGGCCAAATTAATGCCAGAAAGGTGTTTGATTAGCAAGTAACAAGTCATGAAGAATAATGACCTAAAATTTCAACTCTCAAATTATTTATCCCAAGGGAATTGGAATTCTACATCCATTTTATCAGAGTGTGCTTTTTCTGAGAAAGGACTAGAGATACACTGACACATCACAATTCTTTAAGACCTTCTCTTTTTGCAGCTTCCATTGCAAAGCACCATCCTTCTATTAACCCAGCATTACTTCAGAAAGCAAGGTTACAATAAAATTGATTAGGCAAACACTTTCTTTAGTTACAGTGCAGTTGATAAAATCAAGTCGCCCTAATTGGATTTACGTTTTTTTAAAGACTCATAGGAAAACATACAAACCATTTCTTACACTAGTTTTCTGTAGACTATCAATGACACTCCGTATGTGCTAAATGTTATTATTTTCGACATTAAAGACTGACTTTCTACTGAAATTGTCCCCAATTTATCTCTTTCTGCAGTCTTTTTTTGGAGTACTCTAAAAAGTGATGAATAATATGTCCATTTTTATTGTTCAAGCTTAACTGTTTTTAGGATCTAACAGTCAAAAACGACTTAGAAACTCATTGACCCATATACTTCTGCTTTCTATAAATTTCTGAATGCTTGTTGTCTTCTATAATCTGTAAGTTGAAAATGAAAGATAAATTAATCAGAAGACTATGTTCTCTATCATTGCGTTAATTGGATGACTATGTTCTCTTCATTCTATTAACTATTTGTCTCACAAAAGATTGTTTTTCACATGACATAAAATGACATTATAGCTTATAATTACTTATCTATAAAAGGTCTTACTAAAAATATCACAGTTAAATATTGTTTCTTTTTGGAAGCTAGTTATTAGAACTGGGTCCTTTAAAATAAACTGAATATCATTTACAGAGCCATAGACTGTTGGAATATGATCTTAAATTCCTGTTTAAAAGGGAAATCATTAATATAACAGCAAATAAGTGAGTCTTCTCCATGCAGAATTTAGTAAACTTACTTCCTAACTGTAGTAATAATGATACAAATATGTATTCTGTAATTTTTATGAAAAAAATGAGAATAATGGGTTATTACAAATTAAAAGAAGCTATGAATACTAAAGAGATTACATTTTCCTAAAATATTGTAAATTCTAAAACAGGAAATTTTGTCTCCTCTATATAATGAAACTGTAGTGTATCACTTGATGGTTTTATAAGTTGCAATAATGGGATTAAAAATTGAAATAATAAATATGAAACTCAGGAAAAATTAAAGTCCCCAGAAACTTTAAAGGTCACCTTACATGAACAGTACTTTGTTATTAAATTCTTTGAGCAAGAATAAGGAAAGAAATCAATGTACTCAACTTTTCCCATTCATAGTTCCAATGTATTCCTTCAAAGAACACACGACAATTCTATGATTTGTTTCCATATTTCTAGGTTTATATGGCTAATAAGAGTATCGACAAGCATATCCTAATGTACAAGATTTCCACTTGTACTGAATTGAGAAAAATTTCTTATTCTCTACTTTCTATGGAAGTAACTGAGACGTTCAAATTACAGCTGAAACATTGTCCAAGTGCTGTTCTTGGAGCAAACCATAGGATGGATATTGCTGTAGCAGAAGTATGTATTCATGCTTCCCATTTTGTCACACATAATGTTAAAATGACGTGTTCCTAAGTCTTAAGATTTAATAAAGTTGATACCTTTTCCTGCTAAATCGAGGACATACACAGGTGAAACTAACATTTTCATTTATTTATATATTTATTTATAGGTAGAGATACCTTCTGAGAAGTGCATTCTTAGGTTGTTGTTGTGTGAACATAGTTACACAGATCTGGATGGTATTTCTCACTACATATCCAGGCCACATGATACACCCTGTTGCTCCTAGGCTATAAACCTGTAGAGTATGTTACTATACTGAATGCTGTAGGCAACTGTAATACTAAAATTGTAAGTTTTTGTGTATCCAAACACATCTAATCAAAGGAAAGGTATAGTAAAAATACTATATAAGAGATTTTTTTAAATGGCACACCTGTACAGGGCACATACCATGAATGGCTCTTATAGGATTGGAAGTCACTCAGGGTGAGTAAGTGAGGGAATGTTGAGTGAAAGTGAAGGCCTAGGACATTATACTACTGTAGACATTATAAATACTGCACACTTAAGCTACACTAAATTTATAGAAAATCTTTTTATTT
Source organism: Cacajao melanocephalus (assembly GCA_963573385.1). Classification (NCBI taxonomy): domain Eukaryota; kingdom Metazoa; phylum Chordata; class Mammalia; order Primates; family Pitheciidae; genus Cacajao; species Cacajao melanocephalus. The sequence continues at coordinate 27,969 of CAUYLG010026094.1, read as the reverse complement.
CTTCAATAATAAATTAACTTACTTTAACATTTTCACTTCATAACCTTTTTAAAAACATTTTGACTCTTTTGTGGTAAATACTGAGATTAAAACACAAATACATTGTACAGCTGTATAAAAAAATCATTCTTTATATCCTTATTTCATAAGCTGTTTTCTATTTCAAAATTTATTTATTTTTACTTTTTAATCTTTTTGCTAAAAATTAAGAGAAAAACACACACCTTAGCTTAGGACTACCCAGGCTGAGGATAATCAATATCACTATTGATATCACTAACTGTATTACAGTTAATTTATTTTTTTATAGGTAGAAAGAGTACATTCTAAAATAATGATAAAAAGCATAGTACAGTAAATGCATAAGCCAGTAACATAGTCATTTCTTGTCATCATCAAGTTTTATGCACAATAGTTTTGTTTATGCTAACATCAGCATAAACATATTTGCAACGCATTGCTACAATAACATTAGGATGGTTTTGACCTCATTAGGAAATAGGAATTTTTCAGCTCTATTATAATCTATTGGACCACTGTCACATAAGGACTCCATTGTTGTCTGACATTTCCTTATGCAGTACATTACAATATTTGTATATTTTACAACAATTCTGTTGTAGTGAAGAATACAGTGATTTCTAGTCATTGGCATTCATAGATGGTTTGTCAGCTTTCCACAGCCAAAGTCTACAAAGAGTTTTCCTGAGCAAAATGAGGGAAGACTGGAGATGTTATAACCAGAGCATAGAAGTTACTGATTCATTAAGAAAGGTTAGTGTATTTTCTTTGTTTGCCCACCAGATCACAGGACTTGGAGAACCAAGAGCAGAGAATCATTTCAAGCCTTTCCTTTATGAAATTTTGAGAGGCAGCATCTTTGCATATGGGTTTTGTGCCACAATGGCATTGAAGAAGCAAATTAGGAAAGGCAGCTTGAAGTGTGTAGGGAAAAGAAGAAACTTGAAGCAGATGATAGACACATTGAAAGACCCGGTAGCGTGGGAGAACAAGTAATTTCCCCTTTGCTTCTCAACCCCAAGAAAGATATGGGAAGGCTGAGAATGTATTGATACACTTGAGGAAATTGGAAGGTTAGGATGAGGAAGACATAACAGGCCTATATGGATCTGACAATCAGACATAGTAACTATCTGGTCACAGAGTCTCATATACGAAGACCAGCCCAGTGAATGAATGATACTATAATCAAAGACAAAAATGGCTGTGGAGTGGAGCTCTTCCACACTAATGCTGATGCTAAGTAAGCACACTCTTTACCCCTTTCCAGAACTTAGACTTTAACTTAAAGTAGGTTTCATAATTTTTCTATTACCACCTCCCAATCAAGGGCGTTCTAAACATTTTTTCCCTAATTTCCCATGCTGCATGGAATTTTAATACCACAGATATATGATGTTTCTGTTTATGTACTCTACATTTGGTTGTATTTCATAAATAAAAAGAATAAGATATTTTTACCCACCTCCAAGTATCACTTTTCACCTCCTTGGAAGGTATATTAATCTATTAATTATGCAAAGCATGTCCATAAGCAATGTTTCTCAAGCTTTTTGGTCCTAGAAATGTTTTACATTTTTAAAAATTATTGAGGATAATAAATAGCTTCTGTTTATTTTGCTTACATATATCAATATTTATCAAATACAAAATAAAACCTGAGAATAATCAATTTATAAATTTGTTTAAAATAACAATAATTAATTTGCTGCAAATTAATATAAATTAAATACTTTTGTGGAGATAACTGTGTAATCCAAAACAAAAAGCAAATTTTGTAAGCATGACATTGGTTACAATTTTGCAGATCTTTTTTATGTCTTGCGTAATGGAAATTACTTAGATTCTTGTAGCTGCCTCTATATTTAAGTCTCCATAATATTTTTCCTTTCATTTAAATAAAAATGGAGTAGAAATTATTAATACTTCTATATTATTAAGAAATTTCAGAACAAAAGCATTCTATTTAGAGAAAACGAAATACATAAATACAATGGCTACAATGACAACGTGTTAGTGTGTCAGTGTATAGCATGATTTTATGTTTGTTTTGAATATTTGTCTTTTAAAAGTTTACCAATAATTATAAAAGAATTGCATATCTTTGGACAAGATATTTAATTAACTAATATTGACTCACAAATCCTATAAAACAGGTTATGAATGGGAAATATTAACTTGATAGTCTCAGATATTAAATGGTAAGTACTTTACATATAGTTGTATTTTAAAATGTTTCAAATATCTACAATTTGTTTATTCTAATTTACTAGAGCCTATATTCTGATGTTTTATAAAGAAACAAGATTATGAAAAGAATTAGTGTTGTTCTAAGAAAAGTTTTGAAAGGTATTTATTTATAAATTAGATGCTTTAACATAAATAATGATTAATTTTAAGTAAAAGTTATCTTAAATCTCAAGAATTCTGAAGTATTCAATTTTACAAACATATTTTAAGAACACAGAAAAGTCTATTTAATCAACTCACTTAGCTATCTATCTCACTGAGACTCATATGTGGACATCAAGATTTAGCAATGAAATCAACATCAGTTGTTCCAGATGGACTCCTTGGGGATAAGCCTAAACGTCACATATGGTCTTAATTCAGACAGAGAATGCTTAACAGTTATAACATGTAAGAGGCTCTTGAGTTAGAATAAGATAGAAATGTTCTTAAATGGTTCAAATAATTCTAACCAGATGCATATTCAACATATTAATGATTCAGCTTCCAAGTTTAATTTCACCTGCAATTGTAATTGATTTTACAAGTTTTCCCTATCTCCCATTTATGTACTTGCCATCTGGAGATGCCTCATATAGTGACAGTGTTAGCTCTGTGCATAATAAGCTATTGGTAAAATGTGCAGAACTTAGAGTTTACTTAGTTTATTATATATACCACATCTAGGAAATGGTCTTCCAAATTCAAGTCATATATTCAATTAAGGAGAAGTATGTGCAAATATATAGTATTATAGTACATAATGGTATGTTACCTAGCAGTAAGTTCTTATAAGTTACAGCCAGTATGCAACACAGACTTATAAAGCTTAATTGCAATAAATATTTTTGAACTAAACTATTAATATTCTATAATAAAATTTCAGAATATAATATAAATTACATTTTTGTAAAGGTTATTTTTGAACAATAAGACATGTTCTACATATACTTGCATTTTTTGCTTTCTTGACATAAACCATAAGGTTAGTGTAAGCAACACATTGCAACTCTAAAGATTTCTAAGAAAAAAAAAATCACTGTTACATAAAACTGCAAGATATTCATTAATAAATTATCTTTTGTTGTTCATCAGATTTATCTGTAAGTTTGACAAGTTACTACAAATGATAAATTTGAGTGATGCAGGACAGTTATGTTTCCAAAAGTCTCTTTAAAAAGATTTCTACATAGTAAACTGTCACTAGAGACCTGTATTTGTATTCTTTGTACTTAATGATCCATGGGGCTGCATTAAATTTTGTGTAAGAAAATAGCATATACAAAGCAACTATCTACTATAGAGTAGATCTGAGTTTTGATAATTTTATATGAAAATCACCTCTAGGGTAAGTCTTAAAAGCATTTTCAAAGTGCTTTGAATGAATGTTCACTAACATAATAGGTGTAAGTTGAAATGCATGTGATGTATATGAACAGAGTAAAAACATCTTAGACCTTTCCATTTTTTGTTTGTTTGTAGTGCTTGATATTTATTTTAGTCAATTTTGTATCCTTTTATAAAATAGCTAAAGTTAGCTATAAGACTCAATGAAGTTACTTGAACTTCAAGGAAAATGTTCAATTCAGATATCTACATCATAACTTAATACATGACACATGTCTGGAGTTTCTGGTTACATTGATGAAATAAAAATCCCATATGCTAATATGGCAACTATTTGGAGCAAAATGTAAAAGTTTTTCTCAGTAATATACTCTGGTTTTATAATTTTTGGTAGTGCTAGTTAGATGTAAGGGGTGAAAATAAATTATATGTTCTGGAATGAAGCAAAAAAACTATTTTTTGTTTGTTTCTTGTTTTGAAGTTCATACAATACCAGTAAGAATGATGGCTTTCCCCTCCAGATTTTCAAATTTTTAAAACTTTTTACTAATTCAGTTTTAATAGGCAAATAGTTTTTGTGTATGTTTATGAGGTACCATGTGATGTTTGATCTACATATACATTTTAGAAATATTCCATTAGGCAAAAACATATCCATCATCTCACCAACTTTTTCATGGTGAGAAACATTAAAAGCCTATTATTTTAATAATTTTGAAATATACAATACATTATTATTAACTGTGGTCACTGTATAGTGCAATACCGCAAAATCTTAAGTACTGTCCCCCAAAAAACAGTCAATAAGAGGGAGAGCTCTGCAGCCAGAGAACTAGAGTATGCGTTCTGTCCTCAGTTCTTATTAACTGTGTGATCTTAAATGTTTGATATATTGGTGCAGCAGATTGCTTATACGTAAACAGAGAAGTTTCCAATACCTCGTAAGATATTTTAAAGATTAAATGTTCTTAAAAGAGTATAAATACATAGAACTGTACTGGTATATAGTAAACGCTCAATGAATATTTCGCTTAAGATATTTCCTGAAAAGGAACCATTTAACAAGAAGTATATTTTCTGCGATAAATTATCTTGAAATATATCTTTTCAAATGCATTTAGAGATAAAAATTATTTCTGAAAACTTTTATATTTAATAATTTTACTCCAACTCTAATTTTGTTTTAAAGAAAATTGAAGAAATACATGAAGTAAATATAGTTTAATTTTATCACAGTCTGTATATAGTAGTAATTTCTCCATAAACTGATAAAAGTGGGTTGTTCTTGTGACATTTGTTTATGAGTGACACATTATTATATCTCCAGTGAACAACTGGTTAATATAAAAAATATGTATGGATCCTTTAAGATTATTCTACTTGGAGTTCATTAAGTTTTCTGATATGTAGGTTAACATTGATGATAAATCATCTAATTTGATGTTTTTGGCCATCATTTATTTAAATATTCTTCCTGCTTCTTTCTCCCGTCTCCTTCTGGAACTCTCCTTCTGAGAAGACTTCTGGGATTTTCATACTTTAGTATGCTGAAATATTCCACAGGTCCCTTAGACTACTCATTTTTCTTCATTCTTTTTCTTTTTGTTTCTCAGACTGGGTAATCTTAATTGACCCATATTCAAGTCTGCTAATTTTTCTTATGCTAGTTCAAATCTATTGTCAACATATTAGAGTGCAGCCTGGCCAAGACGGTGAATTCCCATCTCAAAAATTAGCTGGGCATGGTGGCATGTGCCTGTAGTCCCAGCTACTTGGGAAGCTGAGGCAGGAGAATCACATGAAGCCAGGAGGCAGAGGCTACAGTGAGGTGAGATTGCACTCCAGCCTGGGTAAAAGAGCACAACTCCATCTCAAAAAAACTTAGATTCTATTTTTCAACTCCAGATTTTCTATTAGGTTCTTTTTATAATGTCTATCTCTTTGTTGATATATTCTACTTAGTGAGGCATTATGTTTTTTAATTTTTTTATTCTGGGGTACATGTGCAGATCATGCAAGATTGTTGCATAAGTACATTCATGGCAAGGTGGTTTGCTGCCACCATCCCCCCATCACCTATACCTGACGTTTCTCCCCAAGTTATTCCTCCCCACCCTCCCTGCCACTCTTCCTCCCCTAGCTCCCCTCAACGGACCCCAGTGTGTGATGTTCCCCTCTCTGTGTCCATGTGTTCTCATTATTCAACACCCGCCTATGAGAGAACATGCAGTGTTTCATTTTCTGTTCTTGTGTCAGTTTGCTGAGAATGATGGTTTCCAGGTTCATCCATGTTCCTAGAAAGGACACAAACTCATCATTTTTTATGGCTACATAGTATTCCATGGTGTATATGTGCCACATTTTCTTTCTCCAGTCTATCATGGATGGGCATTTGGGTTGGTTCCAGGTCGTTGCTGTTGTAAACAGTGCTGCCATGAACATACATGTGCATATGTCTTTATAATAGAATGATTTATAATCCTTTCGGTATATACCAACTAATGGGATTGCTGGGTCCAATGGAAATTCTATTTCTAGGTCCTTGAGGAATCGCCACACTGTCTTCCACAATGGTTGAACTAATTTACATTCCCACCAACAGTGTAAAAGTATTCCTATTTCTCTGCATCGTCTCCAGCATCTGTTGTCTCCAGATTTTTTAATGATCACCATTCTAACTGGCATGAGACGGTATCTCAATGTGGTTTTGATTTGCATTTCTCTAATGATCAGTGATGATGAGCATTTTTTCATATGTTTGCTGGCTTCATATATGTCTTCTTTTGAAAAGTGTCTGTTCATATCCTTCAACCATTTTTGAATGGGTTTGTTTGTTTGTTTCTTGTAAATCTGTTTTAATTCTTTGTAGAGTCTGGATATTAGCCCTGAGTCAGATGGGTAGATTGCAACATTTTTTTCCCATTCTGTTGGTTGCTGGTTCACTCTAATAATTGCTTGTCGTTCTCCTTGAAGAGGTCCTTTACCTCCTTTGTTAGTTGAATTCCTAGGTATTTTATTCTTCGTGTAGCAATTGTTTGCTTTGTGTATAGGAATGCTTGTGATTTCTGCACGTTGATTATGCATCCTAAGACTGCTGAAGTTGCTTATCAGCTTAAGGAGATTTTGGGCTGAGATGATGGGGTCTTCTAAATATACAATCATGTCATCTGCAAATAGAGACAATTTGACTTCATCCTTTCCTAATTGAATACCCTTTATTTCTTTTTCTTGCCTGATAGCTCTGGCTAAAGCTTCCAATACTATGTTGAATAAGAGTGGTTAGAGAGGGCATCCTTGTCTAGTGCCTGATTTCAAATGGAATGCTTCCAGTTTTTGCCCATTCAGTATGATATTGGCAGTGGGTTTGTCATAAATAGCTTTTATTATTTTGTGATACGTTCCATTGATACCTAGTTTATTGAGAGTTTTTTTTTAGCATAAATGGCTGTTGAATTTTGTCAAAGGCCTTCTCTGCATCTATTGAGATAATCGTGGGTTTTGTCTTTGGTTCTGTTTATGTGGTGGATTATGTTTATAGACTTGCGTATGTTGAACCAGCCTTGTATCCCCAGGATGAAGCCTACTCGATCGTGATGGATAATCTTTTTGATGTGCTGTTGCAATTGGTTTGCCCGTATTTTATTGAAGATTTTTGCATCTATGTTCATCATGGATATTGGCCTGAAGTTTTCTTTTTGTGTTGAGTCTCTGCTGGGTTTTGGTATCAGGATTATGTTGGTCTCATCAAATAAGTTGTGGGTGATTCCCGCTTTTTGTATTGTTTCGAATAGTTTCAGAAGGAGTGGTACGAGCTCCTCTTTGTATGTCTGGTAGAATTTGGCTGTGAACCCATCTGGACCTGGGCTTTTTTGATTGGTAGGCTATTAATTGCTGCCTCAACTTCAACCCTTGTTATTGGTCTATTCAGTGTTTCAACTTCTTTCTGGTTTAGTCTTGGGAGGCCACAAATGTCCAGGAATTTATGCACTTCTTCCAGGTTTACTGGTTTATGTGCATAGAGTTGTTTGTAGTAATCTCTGACGGTAGTTTGTATTTCTGTGGGATCGGTGGTGATATCCCCTTTATCATTTTTTATTGCATCTATTTGATTATTCTCTCTTTTCTTTTGTATTATTCTGGCTAGTGGTCTATCTATTTTGTTGATCTTTTCAAAAAACCAGCGCCTGGATTTATTGATTTTTTGAAGGGTTTTTTGTGTCTCTATCTCTTTCAGGTCTGCTACTATCTTTGTTATTTCTTGTCTTCTGCTAGCTTTTGAGTTTTTTTGATCTTGCTCCTCTAGCTCTTACAATTTTGATGATAGGGTGTCAATTTTAGATCTTTCCTCGCTTCCCATGTGGGCATTTATTGCTATAAATTTTCCTCCAGACACTGCTTTGAAAGTGTCCCAGAGATTCTGTTATGTTGTGTCCTCATTCTCGTTGGTTTCAAAGAACGTCTTTATTTCTGCCTTCGTTTCATTGTTTAACCAGTTGACATTCAGGAGCCAGTTGTTCAGTTTCCATGAAGTTGTGAAGTTTTGAATTAGTTTCTTTACCCTAAGGTCTAATTTGATTGCACTGTGGTCTGAGAGACTGTCTGTTATGACTTCCATTCTTTTGCATTTGCTGAGGAGTGATTTGCTTCCAATTATGTGGTCAATTTTAGAGTAAGTGCGATGTTGTGCTTAGAAGAATGTATATTCTGTGTCTTTTGGGTGAAGAGTTGTGTAGATGTCTATTAGGTCTGCTTGTTTCACTTCTGAGGTCAAGTCCTGTATATCCTTGTTGATTTTCTGTCTCATTGATCTGTCTAATGTTGACAGTGGAGTGTTAAAGTCTCCCACTATTATTGTGCAGAAGTAAGGCTCTTTGTAGGTCATTAAGAACTTGCTTTACGTATCTGGATGCTACTATATTGGGAGTATATATATTTAGGATAGTTAGCTCTTCTTGTTGCATTGATCCTTTCACCATTATGTAATGCCCTTCTTTGTGTCTTTTGATCTTTGTGGGTTTAAGGTCCATTTTATCAGAGAGTAGAATTGCAACCTCCACTTTTTTTTGCTCTCCATTTGTTTGGTAGATCTTCTTCCATCCCTTTATTCTGAGTCTGTGTGTGTCTTTATGTGTAAGATGGGTCTCCTGAATAGAGCACACTGATGGGTCTTGACTTTTTATGCAGTTTGCCATTCTGTCTTTTGATTGGGGCATTTAGGCTATTTACATTTAATGTTAAAATATTATGTGTGAATTTAATCCTGCCATTTTGTTACTGGTCGTTTGTTTTGCCCATTGGTCGATGCAGTTTCCTCATTGCATCGTTGGTCTTTACCATTTGGTTCATTGTTGCAGTGGCTGGTACTGTATGTTTTTTTCTGTGTTTAGTGCTTCCTTCAGGAGCTCTTGTAAGGCAGGTCTGGTGGTGATGAAATATCTCAATAATTACTTGTCCATAAAGGATTTTATTTCTCCTTCACTTATGAAGCTTAGTTTGGCTAGATATGAGATTCTGGGTTGAAAGTTCTTTTCTATAAGGATGTTGAATATTGTCCCCCACTCTTTTCTGGCTTGTAGCATTTCTGCCCAGAGATCTGCTGTGAGTCTGATGGGCTTTCCTTTGTGGGTAAACCAACCTTTTTCTCTGGCTGTCCTTAGAATTTTTTCCTTCATTTCAACCCTGGTGTGTCTGACAATTATGTGCCTTAGGGTTGCTATTCTTGAGGAGTATCTCTGTGGTGTTCTTTGTATTCCCTGCATTTGAATGTTGGCCTGCTTTGCTAGGTTGGGGACGTTCTCCCTGATAATATCCTGAAGAGTGTCTTCCAGCTTGGATTCATTTTCCCCGTCCTCTTTAGGTACACCAATCAAGCATAGATTAGGTGTTTTCACATAAACCCATATTTTTTGAAGCCTTTGGTCATTTCTTTTCACTCTTTTTACTCTTTTTCTTGCCTTCTCTTTTTATTTTGTTAAGTTGGTCTTCAATCTGTGATATCCTTTCTTCTACTTGATCAATTTGGCTGTTGAAACTTGTGTATGCTTCACGAAGTTCTCGTGCTTTCTTTTTCAGCTCCGTCCAGTCATTTATGTTCTTCTCTAGGCTGGTTATTTTAGTTAGCATTTCATCTAATCTTTTTTCAAGGTTCTTAGTTACTTTGTGTTGGGTTAAAACATGTTCTTTTAGCTCAGAGAAGCTTGTTATTACCCATCTTTTAAAGCCTGCTTCGGTCAGCTTGTCAAAATCATTTTCTGACCTGTTTTGTTGCCTTGCTGGTGAGTCGTTGTCATCTCTCTGGGGAGGAGAGGCATTCTGGACTTGAAGTTTTCACCCTTTGCACTGGTTTCTTCCCATCTTCTCTGAGTGGACGTCCTTTCTTTTAAAGTTGGGGTTATGTCTCCTGCATGAAGCTTTTTCGTTTTCTTTTTCTTTTTTTTAAATGCTGGGCTGCCTTGGACTCAGCCAGGCTGCTGTTTATTTTTCGCCTGGATTACACTTATGCCAGTTGGCTTAGCCCCGCCTTCCCAATGGCAGGCTTCTTTCCCTCTGCCGAGCCCGTTGCTCCCAGATGGAGCTCGTCTGTTGTGTTAACTGAAACTCTCCTGGGAGAGGGATTCTGGTTGCTGGATCTTGTGGGGGTGGGATCTATCTGGCCATTCCCCCTCCTCGCTTTCAACTCTCCCTTCTGTGGGATGAGCAGTTCCTTTTCGCAAGTTTTCTGGGTGTTAGTCCAAGTCTCCACCCTCGTCTGTGTCCAGGAAGTTCTCAGCCAGGCAGCGTTTTCCTGGTCTGTGTGCTGCCGAAGTCTCGGAGTGAATCACTCTACCTGATTTGGAGTACCAACGGGGTGATGCCCACCTCGATCCTCTGTGCCAGACACACTTTCCAGGTGGGGCAGTGCCCTGCCTTGCCTTAGCTCACCCCCTTTGGACTGCTTTGGCCACCTTTTTTGGGGGTTAATCCCACTGTTCAACCAGTGTTTTGGGGATGCACCCAGTACTTCTCTTGGAGACGTGGATATCACTCTGGTTCTGTGTCTCACTCAGTGGGAGCTGCACTCTGGAGAAGCTTCCTTTTGGCCATCTTGGTCTCCCGGCATTATTTTTATGCTATTGTTTTTGTTATTTAGATATGGTTTAATTTAGTTAGGTATTATGTTTAAAATAGATAATTGGATAGATAATTGTTTTTATCTAGACAATCCAACATGTGCACTTCCTCAGGGAGCCTTTCTATTGACTATTATTCCTTTGTATGGAACATGCATTCTAGTTTCTTTGTGTTTCAACATTTTTTTTGAAATCTGGACAAGTTAAATACTATATTGTGGTAACTCCTAAAATCATGTTCTTTGCATTTTGCAGGGATGGTTGCTGGTTTTAAGTGATTTGCTGTGCTGCTTCTATACCATGTGTATTCTTTGGAATGCATGATCATTACATTTCTCCTCATTTAGATTTCTTTTAATGGTCAGCCAATGATTGCAAACTGATTTTCTTTAACATCTGAAACCCATAAGTTTCCCAGACTTTCCTAAAGGGCTCTCTTTCTGTGTTGGGGAAGTTGTTAATGCTGAGACAGTTAGCTTACAACTGTCTTAGCCTTTACCTTCCTGTTTGTGCAGAGACTTAAGGTTAGCCAGAGCTGAAAGCCTTCTCAGGTCATTTCTAGTTATGCATACAGCTTAACACATGTGCATGGCCTTATTGATATCCCCAAATTTGTCTTTGTTTTCAAAGCACCCCCACGGACATCTCCTTTACTAGCTTTCCCTTTCAAGTTTTTTGCTGAACCTCTTCTTTGCCCCAGCTGTTTTCATGGCTTCAAGTGGGCATAATTTTAAACAATTTCTGCTGATTATTTTCGTAAAACGTCACTAAGAACAGGTTGTGAACACTGGGAGAGCTCTAATACACGTGAAATGAAGACACTCATTGTGAGTAGGGGTTTCCATAAAACTGTCAGACAGCTCAGGTAATGACAATTCTCAGGAGTGGTGCTTCAGGGAAATCCAATCTGCTTTTTCCAGGGTCTGTGGTTACAAGGCTGGTTATTTTCATCATGGTTACAAATTTGCATGTTTTCAAGGTTACTGTTGAACTGATGAATAAGGGTGGGAAAGGGGCTAGTTAAATGCTACAAAGATCACTATTCTTACTGAGACACCCATTTTTCTTGAATAAGTGCCTCTTGGATTTTTTCCCAAGGTTTGAGTTTGTTTCTGAAAAATTAAGGTTAGACAATTTTTTAAATGGTCTCATATGGAAAAGAGTATTTTTGGAGTCAATACGCTTTCATTTCCCCTGATATTTCCCCGTATTTATTTTTTTTCTCCATGTATTTCATAAGTCAGCATTATCAATTTGTTTACCTTACATTACCTTACATTAAATTTCATTTAGCTTCATCAGTTTATATGTTGAGAGATAATTAAGAATCCTTCCCAAAAAAAACTGTTGTAAAATATTGTGAGAAAGCAGTTATTTATCATTCTTATATGTGAATAATTTTGGAGGATGTAGAAAATTGTCTTATAGTCACAATTTTGATGACTAAAAATTTATAAAGTTATGGTATTATGAGATAATTTTATTAGGTTGGTGCAAAAGTAATGGCAAAAACCACAATTACTTTTGGAACAAACTAATAGAAGCATTTAATTACAAATATTGGTATAACAATCGGTAAAAACTTGCACACATTTTACAAAATGAAATTCAACCAAGTTAACCAAACCAGACCCAAATTGAAAAATGCAATATAGAGCCCATATTTCTTGCCAAGGTTGCTTTTAACGAAAAGCATTTGTGAGTAGAGTCTTGTGACATATGTTCTTTAAAAAGTCTTTGTTCAGCAGCTGATATTAATACATTCTATATGTTTTGTTTTGCCCATTTTTAATTTAGGCTGCTTTTGTTCAAGTGAGTGAAATTGAGAGGTTGATTTACAGTGGTCCATAAATACAGAACAGAGGAAATAACACACTTTAATGATAATACTACAAGCAGATTACATGTATTGAGCATTGATTACATGGCAGAGTATGCATTAAGTGTTTAACTCAATCATTATAGCAAGCTCATAAGGTAGGTTCTACAATTATACTTATTTTACAGCTATGGACATTGGGGCTTCAAAAGATTAAATAACTTATATAAAGTTTGAAAGAGCAGAGCCAACATTCAAATCTATGGCTGTCTGATTCCAACCCCAAGCTACTAGTCACTAACTTTTATGGTTCTCTCAACCCAAATATTCTGAAGTTATAGAATATTATAACTTAAAGTTAAATATTATAACTTAAAGTTTAACTTATAAGTTAAATCTGAATTCTGATCATTCCTAACTGTAAAACATGGGGAAAATAATTAAGCTCTAATTTATAAATCTGTTCACTGTAGATAATATTCAACCTCACTGTTTTGTTTTTGAGGATTAAATAAACTAATGCATGTGAATTACCAAGTACAGAATAAAGAGATTATAAATATTTTTAACCCCTGCATTACATGATTAGAATTACTGTGCACCATCTAGTCAACACATATTTATTGAGCACCTAATGTGTGCTGAAGATTGTGCTGCACACAAGAAGAATCAGTGTATAGAATTATTCTTCTTCAGTGTACACACAAAGGCCATAGATTGTATAAATCATATGTTTTAGTCATTGAGAATAGATTAAAATATTATAAATACATAATTATACATTATGCTAAAAGTTATACAGATATGGAGTTAAAAGATGTTGAATATAGGGTAGAGCATAGAGAGATGTGGTTGCAATTACAGATTAGTCACTTCACTGAGTAGGTGACATTTGAACAACTTGAGAAGGTTAAGGTGCAAGTGTTGCTTATTTCCAGAGAAAGGCATTCCAAGCACAGAAATGAAGTACAGCTATTGCACTTAGAATAATGTCTGGAGGATTCAAGTTACAGTAAGGAGGACAGTATAAATGCAGTGCAAATAGAAAATTAATTCAGAGAGTTTTCTTGTGGTAGAGGTTGAAAGTGAACAGTAAGAATATCAATAAAAGGACTTCCTTGGCCATTAAATAAAAAAGGGAAGACAAAAATAGAATTATGTACAGAGAAAGATCATGATATGACCTACATTTTAAAAGAATTACAGTGATTTAGGGGTGGGAATGAATTATAGGGAAGTGATGCTGGTAGCACACAGAGCAATTAGCAAATGTATCAAGAGAAGAGATAAGGGACAGAAGTAACAAAAATGAAAGTACTGTGCCATTGTTCAGAACCAGTTTTACTTAAAAGCAGAGTTAGCAGGCTTTTGTAATTGATTTGCTATGTACTATGAGAGAAAAATAGGAATCAAGAATAATCCCAAAGTACTGTATGTGTCAAATCCTCTGTTTATATTTTTGACCATGTGTATACAAAACAGACAAGGACATTTCCTCATTGGATTGAAGTCCAATGGAGTTTGAAAATCTAACCAATTGGCTGAGCGTAGTGGCTTATGCCTGCAATCCCAGCACTTTGGGAATCCAAGGTGGGCAAATCACTTGAGGTTAGGAGTTCAAGAACAACCTGGTCAACATGGTGAATCCAAGTCTCTACTAAAGATACACAAATTAGCTGGCTGTGCCTGGGCAACAGAGTGAGACTCCATCTCAAAAATAAAAAAAAAAAAAAAAAAAAGAAAAAGAAAAAGAAAGAAAATGTAACAAATTATAGTTATTTTATTACAATTAAACAATAGATTCCCTTTTAGTATTATATATCAGTACCCTGACCTTGGTTCATATGAATGTTTCCTATACTAACTTGTGATAACCAGAATAGAAATTGTGGAAAATTTTACCCAAGTATTGAATGTCACCCATAGTTCTCTGACATAAAACCCCTAAAATTGCCAAGTCTATGTAAAATTCCTAAAATAGTTATCTACATTAAAAAGATGTTATTGAAAACTAAAACTAAAGTTCATAATACTTTAAAATATTTTATTATTAAAAATACATGAAATTTACTAGCTTAGTCATTTCATAATGTACAGTACAGTAGTGTAACTGTATGCACATTGTTGTGCAATAGATCTCTAGAATTTTTCACATTGTGAAACTGAAGCTCTATATCCATTGAACAGCTCCCCTCTTCAGCCTGAGCACTTGGCAACCACAATTTCAATTTCTAAGAGATTGACTACTCTAGGAGGAATCATGTACCATTTGCCTTTTTGTGACTGGTTTATTTTACTTAGCAAGGTTTGTCCAAGCTGTAGTGTACGATAGGATTTTCTTTATTTAAAAGCTGAAATATTTTATTGTATTTACACACCTCATTTTCTCTATCCATTCATTCATTCATGAACATTTGGGTTGTTTCCACACCTTGGCTCTGGTGAATGATCCCATAATGAATATAAATGTAGAAATATAACATGGAGATCTCATTTTCAATTATTTTAGATACATATTCAGAAGTGAGATTGATGGATCTCATGGTAATTCTATTTAAAGTTTTTGAGGAATGTCCATACTGTTTTCAATAGCAGTTGTACAATTTTAAATCAGAAATGTACAAGGGTTCCAGTTTTTCCACATTTTCAACAAAATTAAAATGTTTAGTTATACAACTAGTAATTGGCAGAGTTAGGCTTTGAACTCAGCTAGTCTTGCTATAGTATGTATATCTACTACATCATTTCTTCTTAAAACTGCTAAAATATTACATGCACATTAAGTTCTGTATTAATTCAGTAACAGAAGCTGCTGTAATTGGGTAAACTTAAAATATCATTAGTTTAACATAATAAACATTTAATTTTCACTCACCTGAAGTCCAACTCAAAGCAGGCAGTTACGGACTACAGATGCTTTACCCAGTTACTAAAGAACACAGGCTGATTAATCCTCTTTTGGTGGCAACATGTGATTCTTAAAGTCACATTGGATGCCTACAACCACTGGAAAATGGAAACACAGAACATGAAGAATAGCCTCAAAGGTTTTTATGTACCATGCTTAGATGTACTGTATTCCATCCACAACTCATTAGCTTTGACTTGGCCACAGGGTTTCATCTAGATTCTATTAAGGAAAATATAATCCCTGACTGAGCACGAATTTTCAAATAAAAACTCTATCTGGTAGAAGTATGCTATAAATATGTTCTCAACAATACTTTCTGCTACAAGTACTCTACTATAGATTCCTCTCTCATCTGTAAAGAAATGCTTTCATATTTAAAAGACTTTAATATAAGACATAAAACTAACATGGATAGTTGTTCATCTGCAATGCTATTTTTCTCACAAAATTATACATTATAATTTTTTAAAAAATTCACTGGAATTTGTATGAGCGGTGAATAAATTTAAAATTGAGTAAACTTAAAATATCATTAGTTTAACATAATAAACATTTAATTTTCACTCACCTGAAGTCCAACTCTAATAGAGTTGGACATATTTGGAGGTCAGCTGACATTTAATTGATATCCTGTAACATTGGATTTTTTTTGCTAAAAATTTAGACTGGGAGAACTACATAAATATACAATTTTCTTGTAATCCTCCATCAATTTTTAATCTTTTATCTGTGTGTCATTTCTTACATATATTTTCTTTCTATGTCTAGGTTTTGTGCTTCATTTGGAGTAATCTGCCTTTTGATTTTATCAATTGGTTTGTTTAGGATAAGGCATATACATAAATCTGAATGTGGATACAGACATGCTTATCATCATACATATAGATATGCAGATATAGATATAGAAATATGATTATATAGTACAATGCTATTTTTGATCAATATAATTTGTTAAAACAGCACTTAATTTCTTGGTCTTCTGTTATTACATTTTTAAATACAATTATGATTATTTTTAATCTGCTGATTTCTAAGATGGTCACATGAATGTATCAAGATGATGTTAAAAGTGATTTTTTAAATATAATTTACTATCATTATGTTTGCTTCTAGACAGTCACCCAGAGAACATGATAATGTGAAAAAGACCTCCTGGGAAATGGTCACAGCTTTAATATTCCTACGTTCAACAGCAACAACCTTATAGTGTTGTTGGGCACTAAACAAAAATAACGGAATATGAGATAAATGTTTACCATAATGTTTTGCATGTTGTTATAAGCACTTAAAAAAGTAGATTTTGCAGTTCACTATTCTGAATAATATGTTTGAGTTTGGTTAGTCTAGAAACATTGTTTCTTATTGTACTCATGAAATTTTCATTATGTTTTTGATATATCAATAATTCATAGGATATGAAACCTAAAAATAGATAAGTGATACAAAAATATAATACAGCTATCTTCATTTTAGTGGCCCAGGAGATTAAAAAAATACTTATTTTTTTCTCATAAATAGCTTCCCAGAATGACCAAAAGAAATTATGTTTTATATTTACAAAGGATTTTCCTATACATATTATTACAATGGCTATGTTATTCATATGTACATACATACATGCATCCATGAATTTACTAAAAAAGATAATACATATTAGATTTCTGTACCTATTTTAATCTTTTTTCTTGTTAACCCAACAAATATAACTCTTCACAAACAGGCAAATAACTATTCAAATGATGTTTATGCATATATACAAAAATATGTATAAATAATATACATAATTTACATATGATAATTTGTCTATACATATTTTTTCAACCATGGTTGTATTTTTTAACATTTGTTATCAAGGCAACCAAATATAATGAAGAGAAAAAGCAAGAGTAAATTATTATTTTCTCTTCTCTCACAGTTGTTAAGCATGGATTCCAAACTTTAAACTAGAAACTTATCTTAGTTTTCCTAGAAGAATCTAATATTGACACATAGATGCATTGTTCAAAAAACAAACTGAGGTCTTTCTGGTTTAAGTTTTCAAAGAGTAGACCTTGATCTAATTGAACTTACATAATACATATTTCCTTTAATAAAGGACAAAGACTTTTTTCACTCTGATGTCATCGAAAGCAGAACAAAATTAGCAGTATACTCTATACTTTTTCTAAGAGAAACCCTCCCTTGAATTTCATCTCTTCTACTTTTTAAGTGTGAAAAATTCTACAAGATAAAAATGGAATCATATAATAGAAAATCCTCAGTGGAAGTTTTGTTGGGGTTTCACATTCTATGGCTTAAGACTTATAGCATTTTAAAAATTTATTCTATTTACTGAGAAAATTAGTTTATAAATAAACACACATACACACATATACATAAAAATGTATGTGTGCATATATATGTGTGTATACACATATATAAACATATATATTTACATATATGTAACACATATGTACATTTAATTTTTTACCTCTCTGAGCTCTTTAGGTGATTGTAAAGTTATGCAATTTCCTGATATTTATTTACTCTTGGAACTAAAATAGTAAATTAAAAAGCATGATAGGTCATACACATTTGAAAAGTTGTTTAATATATATGGAAAATAGTTAGACATTTGTGTTTTAAGAGTTTTTGTTGTGTGAGAATACACATACCTCTCTAATTTTATTTTTCTAAACATAAATGTAATGATTTGACTTCCACATCACCTCCTCCATATCAATTTTCCTCAAAGGCTAAGCATGGATCTACAGAGAGGGGAATGCATCAGGGCATGGAGACAACAAGGGTGGTTCCTATGGGTGCCAACAATGCAACCATCTATCACAGCATGTGATGGTGTCACTGAGTGGCTGACTGATATAAGAAGCCACATTTCCCTAGACATTTTGTTACATAGGGAAGTTTACCCTTTTTATTTTTAAGCCTCTCTTAGTTGAGTGTTCTTTTGCAAATGATTTGAAATGTAATCACTGAAGAAGAAATATTTTAACTGTCTTTTCCAACATAAATTTATTAAAACTTAAACAATAAGTAAAAGTATATTATGAAGGTAAATTATCTTTGTATCAGAAGAATAAAGATCAGGATATATACTGCTAAGAAAATGAAAGATATAGAATCACTATTATATAGTCTTACGTACTACAAATGTTATTCCATAATGCAACTTTTTTAGAAAATGTATTACACTCATTGTTTTTCCAGAAAAAGAACTAAAGCCCAGTATTAAAGAGAATATGGTAAGAAATTAACACTTTAAAATGGTCTGTGTGGCTCCAACATGTAGACTAAAAATAAACATTGTTTGCTTCTTTATTGCAAGTTAAGCCTTCTAAATAAAAAAAGCCTACGCATTTATTTGAAGTCTTAAAATAAAAATGATATAAATATTTTAATTTTATATACTTAGAATAATATTATCAAGTTTTAAGTCTACATTTTGAGGTTGAAATAAAATGTTTTGTAAACCCTGTGGTATATACAAATAAAATACCTTTAGAAGATATCCAAAATAGTATGAACAAAGAATCAATGCATGTAAATATAAAATCTCAATGAAACACAAAAGAAGAAGGCAAGAGAAAAAAGAGAGATGAAATAACTACAATTC
Organism: Cacajao melanocephalus; assembly: GCA_963573385.1. Taxonomy (NCBI): domain Eukaryota; kingdom Metazoa; phylum Chordata; class Mammalia; order Primates; family Pitheciidae; genus Cacajao; species Cacajao melanocephalus. Next base: position 8,920 of record CAUYLG010026094.1, on the reverse strand, counting down.
ATGAAGAAAATAGTGAACAGAATGGCAATAATAAATCTATTTATATCAATAACTTAACTAATGAATTAAACTCTCCAATAGAGTATCTGAATGGATTAAAACAAACCAAAAAAAAAAAAAGCAAGATCTAACTGAACGCTACCTACAAGACTTACTTTAAATAAACTCTCCAATAGAGTATCTGAATGGATTAAAACAAAACAACAACAACAAAAAAAGCAAGATCTAACTGGATGCTATCTACAAGACTTACTTTAGATAATAGCATACATATAAGCTGAAAGTAAAAGTGAAAAAAATCTATGCAAATGATAAATAAAAGAGAGACAAGATGGCCATCAGATTCTAAGTCAAAACTGTCACACACAAAAAAACAAAAAATAGCACTATAGAATGATAAAACAGTCAATTCACAAGGAAGATGTAACAACTTTAAATATGTGTGCACCCAGCAAAAGAGCACTCATACATATGAAGCAAACATTGATAAAATTGAAGGGTGAAATAGACAAACAAAATAATGGTAGGAGGTTTCAATATCTGATTTTCACTAGTGGATAGGAAAATCAGACAAAAGATCATTAAGGAAAAAGGACAATTAAACAACCCTATGAAGCAAACAGATAAGTAAGAGCTACAGAACACTGTACCCACAACAGCAGAATACACATTCTGCTTCAGTACACATGGGATATTCTCTAAGATAGATCATAGGTTAGGCCACAAAACAAGTCTTAAAAATTTAATAATATTTAAGTCATACCATGATATTTTCAACCAAAATGAAAAGACACTAGAAATCAATAAGAAAAGCAGAACTTTTTTTTTTTTTTTAGTTGTGTCTTTGCCAGGTTTTGGTATCAGGATGATGTTGGTCTCTCACACCATGAGTTAGGGAGGATTCCCTCTTTTTGTATTGTTTGGAATAGTTTCAGAAGGAATGGTACCAGCTCCTCTTTGTATATCTGGTGGAATTTGGCTGTGATCCTGTCTGGTCCTGGACTTTTCTTCGTTGGTAGGCTATTAATTGCTGCCTCAACTTCAGTCTTTGTTATTGGTCTACTCAGGGATTCAACTTATTCCTGGTTTAGTCTAGGGAGGGTTTAAGTGTCCATGAATTTATCCATTTCTTCTTGATTTACTGGTTTATGTGAACAGAGGTGTTTGTAGTAATCTCTGATAGAAGTTTATATTTCTGTGGAATCAGTGATGATATCCCCTTTACCATTTTTTTATTGAATCTATTCAATTCTTCTCTCTCTTCTCTTTTATTAGTCTGGCTAGTGGTCTATCTATTTTGTTGATCTTTTCTAAAAACTAGCTCCTGGATTTATTGGTTTTTTTGAAGCGTTTTTGTGTCTCTATCTCCTTCAGTTCTGCTCTGATCTTAGTTATTTCTTGTCTTCTCCTAGCTTTTGAGTTTGTTTGATCTTGCTCCTCTAGTTATTTTAATCGTGATACTAGTATGTCAATTTTAGATCTTTCCTCGTTTCTCATGTGGGCATTTAGTGCTATAAATTTCCCTCTAGACACTGCTTTAAATGTGTCCCAGAGATTCTGGTAATGAACATTGACGCAAAAATCTTCAATAAAATACTGGCAAACTACATCCAATAGCACATCAAAAAGCTTATCCATCATGATCAAGTCAGCTTCATCCCTGGGATGCAAGGCTGGTTCAACATATGCAAATCTATACACATAATCCACCACATAAATAGAACCAAAGAAAAAAACCACGAGATTATCTCAATAGATGCAGAGAAGGCCTTCGACAAAATTCAACAGCCCTTTATACTGAAAACTCTCAATAAACTCGGTATCAGTGGAATGTATTCCAAAATAATAGAAGCTATTTACAACAAACCTACAGCCAATATCATACTGAATGGGCAAAAACTGGAAGCATTCCCTTTGAAAACTGGCATGAGACAAGGACGTCCTTTCTCATCACTCCTATTCAACACAGTATTGGAAGTTCTAGCCAGGGCAATCAGGCAAGAAAAAGAAATAAAGGGCATTCAATTAGAAAAAGAGGAAGTCAAATTGTCTCTATTTGCGAAGACCTGATTGTATATTTAGAAGACCCCATTGTCTCAGTCCAAAATCTCTTTAAGTTGATAAGCAATTTCAGCAAAGTCCCAGGATACAAAACCAATGTGCAAAAATCACAAGCATTTTTATACACCAATAACAGACAGAGAGCCAAATCATGAGTCAACTTCCATTCACAATTGCTACAAAGAAAATAAAATACCTAGGAATACATCTAACAAAGGATATAAAGGACCTCTTCAAGGAGAACTACAAACCAGTGCTCAAGGAAATAAGAGAGGACACAAACAGGTGGAAAATTATCCCATGCTGATGGTTAGGAAGAATCAATATTGTGAAAATGGTCATACTGCCCAAAGTAATTTACATATTCAATGCTATCCCCATCAAACTACCATTGATTTTCTTCACAGAATCAGAAAAAAAACCACCTGAAACTTCATATGGAACAAAAACAGAGCCCACAGAGCCAAGACAATCCTAAGCAAGAAATAACAAAGCTGGAGGCATCATGCTACCTGACTTCAAACTATACTACAATGCTACAGTAATCAAAACAGCATGGTACTCTTACCAAAACAGAGATATAGACCAGTGGAGCAGAATAGATGTCTCAGATGTAACACCACACATCTATAACCATCTGATCTTTGACAAACCTGACAAAAAAAAAAAAAAAAAAAAAAAAAAAAAAAAAAAAAAAGCAATGGGGAAAGGATTCCTTATTTAATAAATGGTGTTGGGAAAACTGGCTAGCCATACGCAGAAAGATGAAACCTTCCTTACACCTTACACAAAAATTAACTCCGGATGGATTAAAGACTTAAACATAAGACCTAACACCATAAAATACTAGAAGAAAACCTAGGCAATACCATTCAGGACATAGGCATAGGCAAGGACTTCATGACAAAAACACCAAAAGCAATGGCAACAAAAGCCAAAATAGACAAATGCAATCTAATTAAACTTAAGAGCTTCCACACAGCAAAAGAGGCTATCAGTAAAGTGAACCAGCAACCAACAGAATGGGAAATAATTTTTGCAATCTACCCATCTGACAAAGGGCTAATAACCAGAAACTACAAAAAACTTAAACAAAGTTAGAAGAAAAAAACAACCCCATCAAAAAGTGGGCAAAGGATATGAACAGACACTTTTCAAAAAAGACATTTATGCAGCTAAACAAACATATGAAACCAGCTCATTATCACTGGCCATTAGAGAAATGCAACTCAAAACCACATTGAGATACCATATCATGCCAGTTAGAATGGCGATCATTAAAAATCAGGAGACAACAGATGCTGGAGAGGATATGGAGAAATAGGAAAGCTTTTACGCTTTTGATGGGAGTGTAAATTAGTTCAACCATTTGGAAGACAGTGTGGTGATTCCTCAAGGATCTAGAACTAGAAATACCATTTGACCCAAGAATGCCATTACTGGATATATACCCAAAGGATTACAAAACATTCAGCTATAAAGACACATGCACATGTATATTTATCACAGCACTTTTTACAATAGAAAAGACTTGGAACTAATCCAAATGACTATCAATGATAGACTGGATAAAGAAAATGTGGCACATATATACCATGAATACTGCACAGCCATAAAAAAGGATAAATTCTTGTCCTTTGCAGGGACATGGATGAAGCTGGAAACCATCATTCTCAGCAAACTGACACAAGAACAGAAAACCAAACACCATATGTTCTCACTCATAAGTGGGTGTTGAACAATAAGAACGCATGAACACAGGAGGGGAATATCACGCACCTCACACATCAGGGCCTGTTGGGGGGTGGGGGAGGGTTAGGAAAAATACCTAATGTAGATGATGGGGGAATGGATGCAGCAAACCACCATGGCGCATGTATTCCTATGTAACAAACCTGCACATTCTGCACATGCACCCCAGAACTTAAAGTATATTAATAATAAAAAAGAAATAAGCAGATACATAGCATGCACATTTCATATTTAAATTAATTTTCTGTTAGCCTTTTATATGTTCATTTCATGTAAGTTTGTCTTTCTGGCTTTTACTTTATATTTATAGATGAGAGACTTACTTAGAAGAGGTACCTCAAATAGATATCTTCAGATTTCAACTTAAAATCAAATTAAAGATTGTTGATTATGCCATAAAAGAAAAGAAAAGTAGGACTAAAAAAGTAAAAAGAAAATGTGTAAATTAAATAACATGCTCCTCAATGACCAATGGGTCAAAAAAAATCACAAGGGAAATTTAAAATTGTCTTGAACAAAACATGAAATAAACTATTGCATACCAAAACTTATGGGACTCAGTAATAGCATTACTCAGAGGAAAGTTTGTAGCAGTAAACACCTACATTAATAAATGAGAAATATTTCAAATCAACATTCTAACGTTATATTTCAAGGAACTAAAAAGAAGAAGAAGAAGAAAGAAGAAAGAAGAAAGAAAGAAGAAGGGGAAGGAGAACCAGCTGAAACTAAACTTAGGAGAAAAAAGGATAATAATAAAGGTTACTGCAGAAATAAAATAGAAAATAGAAAAAAATTTAAAAATTCAACTAAAGTGAGTTGTTGCTTTGAAAAGATCAATTGCAAACTCTTATCAATAATAAGAAAAAAAAGAATGTTCAATTAACAAAAATGAGAAATGAAAAAGATGTTACAGCTGATGACACATAAGTAAAAGTATACAAAGAGACTACTATTCACAATTACACACCAACAAATTGAAAAGCCTAGAATAAATGGATACATTTCTTCCAATATATAATTTATCAAAATGTCTCATAAATAAACAAAATATTTAAACAGACTTACATATAGTAACATAATTAAATCAACGATCAAAAACTTCCCAACAATGAAAACCCAGGATCAGATGGTTTCACTGGAGAACTCTACCAAACATGCAAATGAATTAACACTGCTTTCTCTAATTCTTCCAAGAAACTGAAGAAGTTAAAAGACCTTCAAACTCATTTTATGAAGCCAACATTACCCTAATACTAATGACAGAAAAAAAAACTACAAAAATACAGAACTAGAGATCAAAAACCTTAACAAATATTGATGTAAGAACTACTAATAAATATTCAGGAAATGAATTTAAAAGCACCTTAAAAATATTATACACCCTGAACAGATGAATTTTACTGTTGGAATGCAAGGATGCTTCAAGATAGGAAAATTAATTAATGTATTACAAACATTAGCAGAGAAAAAAACAAAAACACACAATCATCTCAATTGATGCAGAAAAAGCAGTTGAAAAAATTTAATACCCTTTCATAATAGAAGCACTCCATAAATAAAAAATAAAAGAAAGGTAACACAACATAATAAAAGTAATATATGAAAAGCCCAAAGCTAACATCATAGTCAACTGAAAAAATGAAATGTTTTCTGTAAGAGGATTAAGCAAGGATACAGACTCTTGACACTCTTATTTAACATAGTACTGGATATCCTAGCCAGAAACTAGACATGAAAAAAATTAAACTAGTGAAAATAGGATTAAAAAATGCAACACAACATCTGTTTGTAGATGACATGATCTTATACATAAAAAACTCCAAAGCTTTACTCCCAAAATCTGTTAATATTAATTAATTTAGAAATGTTGCAAGATGCAAAATCAACTTGCAAACTTCAGTTGAATCTTTATAAACTAAAAATGTTCTGAATGAGAAAATAAGAAATCTATTTTATTTACAATAGTATCTAAAAGAATAAAATACTTTGGAATAAAGTTAACTAAGGCAAAAAACATTGTACACTGAAGCCATAAAATATTGCTGAAAGAAATTAAAGAAGACAGAAATAAATGTAAATGTACAGACATCCCAATCTAAAAATTATTGAAATCCCTACCAAAATCTCAATGACTCTTTTTTTGTAGAAGAATTAATTTAAAATTCATATCGAATTCCAAAAGATCCTGAATACTTGTAACAATCTAGAGACAGAAAAACAAAGCTGGAGGCCTCACACTTCCTGATTTCAAAACATAGTACAAAGCTACAGTAACCAAGAGTGTAGTACTAGCATAACGACAGATAGATATACACCAATGGAAATAAACACTTTTATTTTGTTAGAAATTTCATTTTAAAAATATTCACAATCCTTCAATTATATCAACTTTTATCTACCAATACCTAATTTTATGTTATTAAAGTGAGCATCCTAAATGAGAGTCTGAATGGCTCCATACTTCCAATTCTTCTCCTTCACCTGAAAAATACACATTCATACACACACACCTACTTCTTGTGGACATTCATAAATATTCCTGATTTAGAAGGGTCCTCTTTATCTCCTTATAATCTGTGTTTACTGGAAATACATGCATTTCAGTTGTTTGTTCTCTATTGTGTTGGGAGTGTAGGAATTAAAAATATATATATATAAAAAACTTTATATATATAAATAATATATAAAATTATATATATAAACTATATATACTATATATAAAATATATACATTTCCAAAATATTCCAAATGTATATATAATATATGCATTTCTAAAATATGTATAATATTATATATCTATACCTACAGATATAATATTTAGTACCTTACCTAGAGGACTGTTTTGTCTCAGAAAAAGGACCTTTTGTTTAAATTTAATGTCTCCCAAATAGTTCACTGAGTTCCTCATCATCAGGGTTTTAGTCATTCACGTTAGCCCCAGAAAGTATACAGATATCACCATCCACTGATAACCTGTGCAAATGACTATGTAGTTCATTCTTCAAAAGAAAGCAATAGCCAATATCACGCAATCTTTTATAAACCATCTCTTCTGTATTCATGCCATTATTGCATTTTCATTGCTATGATCTCAACAATAAAATTATATTTAAAAAAAGGAAATAAAAGTATTTGAAAACAAGGAATGAAGACAAAAATTTGTCAGCAATTGACTGATCCAAGACTCAAATCCAGGTTTGCTTTATCGATGTCTGTGATCTTTACTTTGTACAAGGTATCACTTCTTATACAGAGAAAATATTTACATCAAGTTGAAAAACAGAGTAAATTTTTTTGTTTCACCTTCTGAAGCCAATTAGAATTGTGAGATCAAAAGGCTATAACTCTATCCAGTTAACTTTATAACTTTAAAATTAATTTCTTTAATGTGAATAAATAACTTGTTTTTATCCATATTCTAAAATGGCTTTTGTAGTTTAAACTTTTTAGAATATGTTACTTACAGAATACATGCACACATTCTACCTATGTATAGAAAAGTATATATGAAATATATGTATGTGTGTGTATATATATATATGCATATATATGGTATTTAGGAACTGTATACAGTATTCAGGACCTGTTACAAATAATTCATGTAAGTAAGTCACTTATCATTATGCCTAGCCTGTAATTAGCCAGCACTCAACTAATGCAGGCTATTATTATGGTAGTTTTCATTTCTAATTATTATTATTTTTTATTGCAGCCATAGGCACTATTATTTATTATATGTATAATTCATATTGAAAAGTTCAGAAAACAAAAAATTCCAAACACTCAAGAATGGTTTGTTTATTTATCTTTTGACACACTGACAACAACATTATAAATCTTTTTCATGTTTTCCATACAGAAAGTAGATTACACTATATTTGACCCCCCCATGTTGAACAATTTGAATTAAAATAATTTAATAATGAATGAGATTAAAATTAATTATTAACAAAATTATTTTATCAATTTATTGTCCTGATAAATAAGATTGTTTTCAATTTTATAAAATTGTTTTGGTACAATTCAGATTTCAAAGCTATTTTAAAAAGGAATAGGCATTGAAGTCAATATGAATCACTCCAAATAAGTTTTGATTCAGGAGGCAGGAACATGAGAGATTTTTAAATTTAAAATCTGACATTAAAAGTAGTGAGTGCTTTTATTTGCAGTTTCACATGGTTTTACTGAAAAATAAAAATAAATACCACTCCATCATTTTGGCAGACACTTTAATGCCAACCATTTAGCTATATTCCTGAAATGGAATGCTGCTTGACCTTTACTCTTTCCACCAAAAAGAAATTGTAAAACTCCAAGAAAAATGTAATTTTCTGGCTTTACAATAGATGAGCAGACAGAAGAAAAGACTAAGAAGAAAACTTGAAAATAAAGTAGAATAAAGTAATATGGTGTGGAGTATCTTAAATAATCTGAAAGAAGACTGTTTTTGACTGATACCTTGTGGTCCAAACTCGAAGTTTCACATTTTATATAGCAGATGCTGGTTTTTAAGTGAAAACTTGAATTGAATGCTGAAAACACTAATTTATCAAAGATATCCACACAACAGAGCAATTACTCAATTATTCTAGGTCATTTCAGTGTCGTTTCTTATTGATTAAAATATTTGGCATTGAGAAAATCTTTTCACTTTTGAGGTCAAATAGCATGTTTACAGAGTATATTGGAGACTTAACATAAACAAACAATAATATAAACCACGGATATATAGGACATATAGGCCATGTCTAGTGAAACTGTAATATATTTTAGATGGGTTATATTATTGTTAAATTTCATTCTTAGTTTTTTCTCGTTTTGCTTCTCCTTACTTACCATATCCCACTTTTTCAATTTAAACAAGGGCACATTAGAAAACCTTTTTGTGTTTGAGAAATATATACTGCCATTAACATTATTGCTTTATATTAGATAAAAGTTATTCAAGTGCCAATAAGTTTTCTTTTTTTAAGAAAGAAAAAGGAAAGAAAGTGAGAGTGAAAGAAAGAAAAAAAAGAATGTAAGAGAGAAAGAAAGAGGAAGAGAAAGAGGGAGAGAGAACGGGATTCTTGTTCTATTGCCCAGGCTAGAATGCAGTCTAAAA
>CAUYLG010026093.1:0-85307 GCA_963573385.1 Cacajao melanocephalus | reverse complement strand
AAAAAAAAAAAAAAAAAAAAAAAAAAAAAAGAATCCAGGTGTTAAAAACAAAAACTGTTATCAGGAAACGATGGCACAGGAACCAAGTCTGGCCCACTGCCTGTTTTTGTAAACAAAGCTTTATTAGAGCACAATCACATTTATTTGTGTACTGCCTATGGTTGTTTCCACACTACAACAGAGGTGAGAAGTTTTAACAGTCTGCATACCTTGGAAAGCAGAATATATTTAATACCTGGCCCTTTACGGAAAAGTTTGCTGATTCCCGAATAAAACAAAATCAGACTAATCATCTGATTAGTATCCTACCTTATTTGTCCATGAAATACATTATTTTATTTATTTATGTTAAATGCTTGTTTTTCCAAGAAGTGCATTATTCTAAAATCCCTACTTATATAGTTATGAGGGGGAAAAAGTTTTGTTTTAAGAAAAGTAAACTCAAGTAGGTTTCTACTTTTATGTGAAGGTAATAAAAAGTCGTCATCTGATATTTTATGTGTTTGATAATTGGAAAAACTCCTGATGGGGAAAACAAAAAACTTGATGTATCACAGGAAAGAAATGATGTAGTACTTTTGTTATATACACAGGCTCTAGAGAGAGCCTGACTTTGTAGTACAGATTACTCCAACAGCTGTATAGTTCCTCAATGTCTTCACGCCCAAAATAGGTTAAATAATAAAGAAGCCATGTGTATTAAACTAGATAATTTACAAAAGGTATTTAGAACAGTATATATCAAAGAATGAATTATCAATATATTTGTTATTTTTTAAAGAGAGCAGGAAAAAATAACACACATCAAATTTCAAAAGCCACAAATCATAACATGAAAATCTTTTAAGAGCAGTGAAAGATAGTACTCAATATGTAGTTTATCATTAATAACCTAAGTAAATTTGGGTAGAACACTGAAAGCAAAAACAGACCTAAATCAGAAGTGTTTGATATATAATATAAATAATAAAATTATTCCATAAGCTTTAAATCAACTAAATTGTAATATCATGTGATAATAGAAAACAGAGGAAGGAAAAATGTCCAAAACTATTTTTAAAAGTCTGTGTTTATCTATCTGTCTTTCTATTTATCTATCTATCATCTATCTTAACCTACCAAGTAAGCAATTCTTTTTTTCTAAAACAATACCCAGTGCTGATGGCATGTTGATAAAGATATTATTAATCAATATATCCATATTAATTTATTAATACTTACATTTAAGTCTGTAATCCATCTTGAGTTAATTTTTATATAAGATGTAAGAAAGCGGTCCAGCTTCAGTTTTTTGCATATAGCTAGTGAGTGTTCCCAGCAACACTTATTAAATAGGGAATCCTTTCCCCATTGCTTGCTTTTGTCAGGTTTGTCAAAGATCAGATTGTTGTAGATGAGTGATGTTATTTCTCAGGCCTTTGTTCTGTTTCATTGGTCTATATGTCTGTTTTTGTACTGGTACCCTGCTGTTTTGGTTACTGTAGCCTTGTAGTATAGTTTTAAGTCAGGTAACATGATACCTCTAGCCTTGTTCTTTTTGCTTAGGATTGTCTTGGCCGTATGGGGTATTCTTTGATTCCATATGAAATTTAAGGTAGTTTTTTCTAATTCTGAGAAGAATGTCCATGGCAGTTTGATGGAAATAGCATTGTATCTATAAATTACTTTGGGCAGTATGGCCATTTTCGTGACAACAACAAATTAAATATTTATGTATTTTCAATTCTTACATATATATAAGATATATATCTATATTCATTCAATCGAATATATATTCAATTCTTACAAATATGTGTGTATATATATATATATACACAATACATATATGTGTTATATATATATTGAAAATACATAAATACTTGTATTTTCTGGTGCTGCTCTGAATAAATTATTTTTCAATTACCATGACAATTACTGGCTAACTTTATAACTAGGTATGAGATTATTTTGAGAATGGTTTCACTGGTATTTATCCTGAGCACCACAGCTGAATAATTGGAATATGCAGTTTTGAGTAGTTCAAGCCAACTAGCTACAACTTCTCTTTTTAGTTTTTACTAAAAGTCTTCGGTATTTCATACTATCATTGTTCTTTTATTTTTAAACCAAACAATTTTGCAAAATTTCTGGTACTTCTGTTCTCCCATCTGTAACCCAGAGATACTCAAAGGTTAAAAGTTAATTCTATTTGAGCAAAAGATGGGTCTGTTATTCTCGTTAGCCATCTTCCTGATGAATATGTTTTTCTCTGGACAGCTAGAACGTAAGATAAAAATAGCCATGAAATATCATTAACCAGCTTTTTTTCTCCTTTGACCATTTAAGTTGATTTTACTTTCTGAAGAAGCCTATTTGGGGACTCTACGACTGGGTTGGTTTTCTAATTCAGTATCCTTTCTCGTTACTTTGATGTAACATTTTTGCAGGAGAGGGCTATCCATAATTTAATTATTATTTTTTCTTCTTACATTTAATTACATTAAGCAGGAAGGAATCTGCCTGAAGAAATAAGCCTAGTAAGCCTCTCATCTAAGCTGAGAATTGGAAGTATTGGAAAACACACTCTAAACATGCTCTCCTCCATAGACTCCTCAGCCTCCACAGTATGCAGCTACTACATTTATATTTTATGCATATAGATATATGTTGTTTAATATGTATAGAGGTGGATACGCTTGCTACAAGGCAATGTGATCTTCTCATTTGATCTACTTTGGTAGAATCACTCTCTGTCAGGGAATTTACTGTGATGATGTACACAATAAATATTTAATAGCATTGGAGACATCAGACTCTATTTTTCTTTGAAGAGGGTTAATTATGTCAATTTCCTGTGATGAGATGCTAAAGTCAGTATTATTTGAATTTGGAGTAACTGGGTGGAGATAACGAAATCCTTGCTTATGGCTTCCCTACCACAAAAAGCCAATGTGCATGAGGTTAAGAAGGCAATATAGCAGAACCTCAATTTCATTAATTTGGGTCACACTAATTAAATATTTGTGATACATCTGCTGTGCTTGAGCTAAAGTTTATCTAGTACTAGCAATGAAGAGAGGGTTGGCTAAGCTAAACACGAGAATGAACAACACAGGATTTTAAAAGTTACATCTATTTTTACTGTGTCCTCTATATTCACGTAATTTGATAGCTTTTTGTCTACATAAATTTAGATTTATATAGATTATTATTTGCCTCTGTGTTAGATTGAATCATATGTTGACATTTGATAATTTTGGCCTAAAAATGGGCAATTTCATATGGGTCAATTTATAAGCTTTAATCCTCTCAGTACAGAAGGTCTGATGATAGACAAAGCAACATTTCTGTCAGTTCCTTCCAGATGAAGACAGACCATGCTATATTCTTGCTACATTTTTCTTACATTATCACTAGAACATTCTAAGCCAAGACCTTAGATGATGGAAAAGTTGATAGGATAAGCAACAAAGTTCCACTTGGCTTTCCAAATAATTGCATGCATTTGGCCTCAATCTTGAGAGTTTTAACTTGTAACTCTCAGTAAAGTCAGAACATATGGCATCACTATGAAGAATAAACTACAGCGTGGCTCTCTGTGCATGATAACAGCTTTGACTCAAATATCTCATTGGAGTGTTATTTTTACATCCTACAAAGAACAAACTTTTTAAAATATGTATTTTCTAGTGGACAAAATAAACAATATTAGAGTTCCAGGATAATTTTTCTTTGGGAGAGTCTGTTTACAGGAATATAGTAATGATTAGAATAGAAAGCAAAATATACGAATTATGTATAAAAAGAACTTCTTATATTATTGAATACCAAATACGTCTTATTTTAAGACAGAGAACATATCATACACATATTCAGATCCTTTAGAATATCTTACAGACTACTGGACACAAAATCTGTGCTTTAAAACACATTTATCAAATTCTAACCTTCTCTGTATCATGTCTCAGAGATACACCTGGCCCATCTGTGCATTTCATCCCCCTTCACAATATTGGTGCAATGATCGACAAGTGATTCATACCAGGTCAATGGTACTTAATAATGGGACTTTTGCCCAAATTATTGGCAAACATGCAAGAATAAATATTCTTCCATATTTTTAAGAATGCAGCTCATCATCTTCATCCTCTCAAAGAATATTTGCAAGCCCCCATCATGTATCAGACTCTACATACCACAAGTGAGAAAATCTCCCCAGAAGAAAGCTGAGAGAAAATAAGAGCATGACAACATCATTTGAGTATCAGAATCTAGTTTTAACTGAAAGCTATTACTAAAGTTTATAGTTTAATTTAAGGCAGTATTATTGGTTGCCAAGGGCAACAAAGAAGATATGTGAATAGCATAAAATGCTTTCCAAATTGAAGTTTCTTAAGTTCAAATCATTCAGACAATGTTAGTATACCTTACACCCAACTCATATAGTTCTGAGGAGATAAAATTTAGTAGTCATATTACATATGCATCCTTGCATTTAACTAATACAAATCTAATTATTGATACATAGACACATTCACCCTTACAGACATAAAAACACATGTAAATTTTGTACATACATGTATACATGTATCAGTGTATATACATGCAGGTATATACACAATTTAAATTAGTCAGATAATTATGTCTGTCCCAGAAAGAGTGTGAGATAGCAGATATAACTCTGCTATTCCCTCAGATGATTTTAGTATGTGTATTTTTCTCAAACTGCATTTTGTGTTGACATTTATACGTTTAAATAAGTATTTTTATATAACAGACACAATTTCCTAGGGAACTGTAATTTTAAAAATGCCCCCTGAATCACTGAAATATTGTTTATAACAGTTAAAGAATAGAAATCTGTAAATTTCTACTGCATTAGCATTAAGTTACAGTAACTCTATAATATAGAATATTATAAAGTAAGTAAAATTGAGAAAGGTCCACACAAATTGAAAGTATTTCATGAATAAAACCTACATGTTAGTATAAGTTTTTAAAATCTCCTATTTCTGAAAAAAGTGAAGCTATATGTATATTCATAGTCATAATGTTTACATGAATTAATATCACATACATTCACACACACACACACACACACACACACACACACACAAACACCCAGGTCCAAGAGGCACTGTATACATCTTTTCAGTGATGATTAGACATGGGAGTCTGATTATTCAACATTTTTAAAAGTAAGCAGTTGGAATTTGCTGTAGTACTCACTTAATTTGTCCTTTAATAACAAGAAGGAGAAAATCCAAGAGACGTGAGTCTATCAGTCAAAATCCACTGGCCATCAATTAATAATCATCAGAGCAAATTGGCTGCCTATTTTGTGTTGTATCATTATCTCTTGCCTGTGATACTTTCAACTTTTATTATATCAACAGGAATTACAATCCATCCAGATAGTAGTTCATCTATTGTATTGTTTAGATACAACTCTTAAATGTTTCTTGGCCCTAATGTTTTTTTTGTTTGTTTGTTTGTTTGTTTTTGAAATAGAGTCTCACTTTGTTGCCAGGCTAGAGTGCAGTGGCATGATCTTGGCTCACTGCAACCTCTGCCTCCCGGGTTCAAGTGATCTCCTTCCTCAGCCTCCTGAGTACCTATGACTACAGGCGTGTTCTACCGGCTAATTTCTGTATTTTTAGTAGAGATGGGGTTTCACCGTGTTGGCCAGGATGGTCTCAATCTCTTGACCTTGTGATCCACCCACCTCAGCCATCCAAAGTGCTGGATATTGCAGGCATGAGTCACTCTGCCCAGTCTTGGCCCTAAACTTTTATTATGACCCCAGTTTAATTCAGCCTTTCATAAAGCCATCCTGCCCTTGGCCCTATTCTGCCTTCTTGTGATTGTATTTGAACCAATTTTAAAAAGTTATCTTAAATTGATAAATAATGATTGTAATTTATGTAGTACAATGTGATATTTTGTTATACATATATTCAATGTGGAGTGATTATATCAAGCTAATCAATCACGCTAAACACATTATATCAAGCTAAACACATCAATCACTTCTCTTACATGGACATTGTAGTGATACGTTTGAAATGTACTCTCAGTTATTTTTAAATATACAATAGATTATTTTTGACTAAAGTCACCCTACTGTGCAATCGGTCTCAAAACTTACTCTTCCAGTGTAGCTGAAATATTGTACACTTTGGCCAGTCATTCCCCATTCTGTCACTCTCCCACCTCCATCCTCAGCCTCTAGTAACCACCATCCTACTCCTACTTCTATGAATTCAACATTTTTAGATTCCCCATATAAATGGGATCATGCAGTATTGGCCTTTCTAAGCCTGAATTATTTTATTTAGCTTAATGTCCCTGTTTTCATCTCTGTAGCCATTGTAACGTTAGAACAGTCTTGTTCATTCTATTCATTGTATGTACTCCAAGATTCCCATCTTTGGGACTACAATTAAAGTCCTATGTAACAAATAATTTGTTTCAGGAAGAATTTTCTAGCACTAAGAAATGAGACTACAGAAGCAACTATTTATTCTGTCTATGCACAAGGTTTTAAGTCCTTCCAAGAAATCTAAATTTGGCCTCCTCCTTTAAAGATAAACAACTCCACTACCATCTACGTTTAAAAGCACCCATAAATCTGAATCACCATCTGGTCCTTCTTCAGTAAAAGAGCTAATTATTCAACTGCTACCTGAACATCTCTACTTAGAAAGATGCTTCCCCCATCTACAACTCAAATGCCAAACTGAACTCATGCTTCCTCTTATTCCAAATTAGCCCAATCCTTTCTTGTGTTAGATATCCCAAGTAATGATCTACCATTAATTCTATCACCAAACCTAGAATCTGAGAGGTGGCCTCTCTATTCTGTATACAATTCTCTATTTCTGTATACAGTTTCCCCTCATAAACTGATTCTTGTTGATTCATCCTCCCTGACATATCTCAAGCCAGTCTTCTACTCTTCATTTTTACTTTTCTTACTTTCATTTAGAAATGCATCATCCTTCACTTTTATGTGTGCCCGTGTTCATTCTACTCCATTTGCCGTTCACATTGTCACCAAGTCATCTTTCTAAAATAGAAAAGGCTATGTTATTAACATCTTAAAATCAATCAGTGGCTTGATGATTCCAAGATAAGTGGTCTATGATTTCTTTGTTGTGTACATCATACGTTATAAATAAAGAGCAATCACTCCCAGGACTCTATTAATTAATTTTAAATTATGTATTTCTGTATTACATATAAATTGTTCACAAAAATAAATCATTCAAGATAACAATAAATGTGTATAGCTGTTCTCTGTTTTCCTCCAGTATCCCAGCGAATTGTTCTGAACATCTCTGAGGCTGGCTCACTTTGGTTTGAAGTTTATTGTTTCAATGAATAAAATCCACTCGTTTTCATCAGTCATGCCTTTCTGTGGGCCACTTTGAATCCTGATCTTCCTTCTACCATAGACCTTATCATGAAGATTTGTGATTTATAGTTTATGTGTGATAGGGATAGGATATAGGTAGGGTTAAGGTTAGGTTTAAGGTCACAGGCTGAACTTCTTCACAGAAGAATATAATACCATCTTTGTTTTCTGAAACTGAGCACTCAGCACATTAATTGGAGTATGTTTGCTAAATAAATTAATGAATTAATGTAAATAAATGTTAACATGACTTAGTTTAGATTGAGCTTTCTAAATATAAAATACATTTGATTAGATTGGCCCTGGTCTGAAATTTCCTTTTGCATTTTAAGTATAATTTACACTATAATAATTGATATTATCTTAAAAATTGGAGAAGGGAAATTTCTGCTTGAAAGGAGAAATAATTATCTAGAATTTAGGAGACACTTATCACCTAAAAATGCCCTAATTATAGGTGACTGTTATCTATTTATTTGTCAAGTTCTGTGGAATCTCAAATCAGAAATATTTTGTATACAAGCAATTCAGATAACCCTGTGTAGTTAGAAAAGTCATAAAATGGAATTTTGTTATAATTCTATGCTTTGGTTTCTGGTTGTCTTCAAAGTATTAGGTTTTCATTTGTTTATGTTCTTAAGTTTCTGCAAAATAGATGCTGGCAGGAATTATCATAGTTTAATAAAGATTATTGTTATGTGTTCAACTGCTTAAATTACTTGAGTTAGAAATATTGAAGGACCTGAAAGCATGTTTTCATGGTTTTCTTCAGTCACATTTCTTTTATCTGGATGCCTACTGATTAACTGCCTTTGCAGAGATAAATAAGAGCCTTCAACCCCTGTTTCAGCTCTGATTCCGCTGGAAGACACAGGAGGCTATGCAGTTTGCAAATCAACATTAGCTGTACAATTTCAAAAATGTCCTCCTGAGGCAAGTTTCAAAAAGTTCTCAATATAGAGGTAAGATTTTATCATCATACATTTATGATCATGAATTTTTTAATTGGTTTTATAAAGAAAAAAGTGTTCATTAAGCATGAAAAGGTGGTAAGCATGGAAAAAGCAAAACCACTAACATAAATCTAAATTAGTTGCTCTAATATTTTCGAAAGCAAGCCAAAATTTAACCAAGATATGAACTTTTTAATATAATTTGTTTCTCTTCCCCAAAGCAGATGTCACTGCCACTTTGGCCAAATTTCTACAATGAAAAATAATTATCCTTAAGGTTAACCTCAGAACCAAAGGAGACTTTGCCATTTAACAATTTCAGTACCAGTTTGTACTTGCCTAGTTTCTGGGCGTGCCACACAGGATCTCTGGTTGGTGTTAGTTCTCTAAGACATTTTACATGAATGGAAATCACTAATAATAGCAATTAACATATGCAGGGAAATTTTTCCCTTCCAAAGTGATTTACAAATATTCTTTAATCCCACAAGCTAAAAGCAAGCTTTATTCACCTGAAGGTTACAGTAATATTTGGAATTTGTTTGAAGATGGCATTGCTTACTGACCCAATGGGGGATTGTTCGTCAGCATATAAACAAGACAAAAGAGACAAAAAAGGGGATGAGGGTCACAAAAAGAGAGAAGTGAAAATAAATCATATCCAACAAAATGCGATGTGTATTACTGAGAAGATTTTATGCATAAGACGTCGATCCCAACGTAGATAACCAATACAAAATATAGATGACCAATACAAAGATGACTATTACTAGGACCAAGCTGTAAGGCTTCACAGAATTGGAGTTTTCTATACCTATGGTTAGATAATGGAAGTGCAGGGTCTTATGAGACTTTATAGACTGGAGATACTTCATCCATATTTGGTTGTGGAAAGGCATAATGGCGAAGTTAGTATTTGAAAAGAGTTCTAAAGGATGGGCAAAATTTCAGTAAGCTCAGAAGGCATTCTCCATAGAAAGGCAGATATGAGCCCAGGTATGGATCAATATTCAGGAAAGTCTGTCCTGGAAAAGAATACACAGAACTGCTTGGCTGGAGATATAAAAGTACTTAGGGTATGAAGTGGAGGCGATACTGAAAAACGTGTCTGGCTGAAGTGTAGTAGACTCTACTCTAGCAAAAGAAGGTAAGGCACAATTCAGTAGGTGGTGAGAGTCCTTGAATGTGTTTTAGCACAGGAGGAAAGTGATCAGATTTTTGCATTGCTAACAGCACTCTGCTAAAAACAGAATTCTACAACAGTGTTGAGAAATGTTGAGGTTTCATTTAAATGTAACATGTATCCTTCCTATGGCTTGTAAAAAAAAGTCGAACTGAGGTGTAATACAAATGTATCCAATTCTGCCCCCCAGCCATGGAGAAAGCCCAATGAGGGTTTTCATTCAAGACCCTCTGTCTGTTATGAGGGAAACGATGTGGCTTGCTCTCTCTGGAAGCTTTTGGAATGACTGATGTTGCTGAGGCATCTAATTTAAACTTACTTGGATTTATCTGGCCTAAGGGAGTTGCTGAAATATTTTAACTGACAAGGTGGGAATTAACTATTAAAGACTGATAGAAAAATCAGGCAGGTGTCTTGCCTGAAAGGCAGCAGGGCTTCAAGCTGGTAAAGGGAGAAGCATCAGTGATGGCTCTTAGAGTATACTCCTTAGGGTCCCTATTCCTTCTGGTGGCCTAATCAGAAAGACTTCCCATCTTAGAGGGACTATTAGAGTCACTGCAGCCAGCAATGGACTGGTCCTCTTTGCTTTGACAGATTTGATCTCGAGTCACCTTCCTAATGTCCTTTCCTTAAGATGCAGGCACTGTATAATCAGAATAAAACAGCCCAGCCCACAAGACCTGTTCCACTTGGAGATCAGACCGTATCTCTGAAAGGGCTGCTGGGAAATTTTGGAACCGCCCCATCTATTAGCTGTCTATGATTCACATGCTTGGCTGATGCAAATCTCCTCTTCAAGTACCACCCCAACCCGCCCATGTCTGCTATTGACTCTCATTGAATTGGCTTTTCTGGCCAAGTGTTTCAGTAATGATTCTAACTCTAGTGCTTTCTACCTTAGCCTTTTTTCTTCAATAAAAGAACCCAACTTTCCCACTTAGTGCTGCCCCTACTAGAGAGGTTTTGTTTCAGAAAGCAAGTATAGATCCAGATTTCTACGTTTTTGACAAATGCTTTACCTTATTGTGATGCAGCTATTTAAAGAACAACTGCCCTAGACTGCAAATGATCCAATGCCTAACACAGTGCTTCCTACAGAGAAGAGATTCAATGTATGTTTACTGAGATCCCAAATGAGTGAGGGAATGAATGAATGACTGTTGGAATGAACACACTGGCTGCAGAGCTCCTTGCCACTTCTCAGATCTTACATATTAGGGATCCTGGCCTGCAACTAATGGAAATTTCAGGCATGTCTGTGTATATCTAGTAAAATGAATGGATAGACATTTAGAATTTGGTTGGCTTAGGATGCTTTTGTCAATGTGAGAAGAGAGTGATGGTCAATTATTGCCTAAAAGGAAGAAACAGTGAAGGGCAGGGGGCAGTGATGCCCTAGCCTGTGGTCAAAGGGGTCTGAGAGAGAAAGCAAAAGTGCTGTTTGTATAATGGGCATAAACAAAAGGTGAGGAAGAGGGAAAAAAAACGTTATGTTTCTGCAGTAGTTAGCATGACTCCATAAGAGGAAAACTGCAGCGAATGTAGGCTACTCCAGCCTGTGGGGGGGCGGCATGTGGGAACATATTCAAGCTTATGTACAAGGCATTTGAGGTTGGGGCATGGAAAAATACGGAGGCATTGTGTACATGTTACTTGGCATGGGAATGAAACTCCTTGACCGTCAAAACAGGACAGGGAATGGAGTGTGTGGTGTGATAAGGAACATTGAAAAAAGCCTCCTGAGATTGCAGTTCGAGTGTTGTACAAGGTCACAGGTGCCTCGCTAACTGACCTCAAATGGCCATCCAGTAGATGTTTGTAGTTGATACAAGTCCTTTCAATAAATACCTGGTAGACGGTTTCTAAGGTGATATTCTCTCAGAAGAATGGTCCCCCGCCCTGCTCAGCTAGAATTGTCTGAGTTCTTCATTCTCGGTGTTCACCACAAGCTATAAGCTCTGCACAGCATCATGCAATTAGAAGTTGGAAACGTTAGAGGTTAGTAACTTTGGAATGGCCACAAATGAGATAAAAGATAACAACAATAGCAGTGACAGCCATGAGATACTAAATGGCCAAGCAAAGTTAGACAATGATATCAGACAAGAACAACATAATATAGGATTCTCCCAGGAGACCCTTAAGCCAATTCATTGGGGAATATTGGTGGACTTGAGTCAATCAAATAGGGGTCATATCATTATATGATATATGTGTTTTATTGCATGGTATCATTAGCGCTCATAGCAGGTGTGGCCTAGGAATATGTGGGTTGTGCGTCAAGTCACTGGAGGACAACAATGTCTCTCCCTTTCCTTGACTTCTTCAGCTGTTGCCACTTTAATCTCCACTCAGCAGGTCATGAGCTTAGTTTAAGTAGCAGATGTGCAAAAATCCCTATGTATCTTATACAGACATACCCATATCCCCATATATACACCCCTAAGTCTTCAAGATTTAGGGAGAGGTCTACAGTTTTATGTCAGGCTCCTCCAAACAGTCTTTAGGAGTGTTACAAATCCTTCAATGAATCTGCTAATTTGTTTCCACCCTATAAATAGTTCTCTGTAAACCACAGTGTTTTGTTAATCTCCTAGGTGGAAATAAAAATCATAACATTGTAAAGTTTTGAGGCATAAAAATAAAAGAGTTTTACTAATTAGTCTCAGTGCTGCAGTCTGTGTGGGTACTTATTTTTCGCAATTAAGGTTTTAGAGTACTCACATAGATAGTGATAGCATTGTTACTTAACATCACTAATACTTTTACTTTTAGTTGTCTTTAGAAACAGCTTGTTTGATTGCCTCTGTTTCACCCTGTTAGAGAGAGTGCTGTACACCTGACCCCCAACACAGATGAGATTGAGAACAGTTTATTAGTCTCTTAAATTCACAGCCCAAGGGAGCTGGACACCATATGCCATGCAAGGCCACTCACAGGGAGTTACACTCAGGAACGGAGAGAATAATCAGGAGCTGCGTGAGGCAGACGTTATAGTAACCAGGAGAAGAGATGACCCCTGCTTCCCATGAGAGGATGTGATTGACTTATTTGAATCATTCTGCAGTGAGAAACCCACTACTCAGCGATAAGCAGCCACTGTACATGGCCTCTACATGGTCTATATCGATAAGGAGACTACACATGGTCTCAATGATAAGGAAAGTTGTTTGGTAAGGAAACTTTATCTGCAGGAATAGAGTCAAGGAGAAGAGCTTGCAGTTAGGCCATCTGAGAGACTCAGTTTCAGATGTTAAGGCAGCATGTAACATGGAAACTTTATTTCATGCCTTGCACCATACAGTTGACATTTAGTGAATGCTTATTATGTGTTACATGCTGGTATAAGAGTTACAAAGATATTTCTCTTTTTGTTTCTACATTTTATTTCTACAGCAACCCTATACCTATGAGAAAGTAGGATGAATTCTCTCCTTTTTCACACATGTGGAGATAGGATTTACGTTCCTACAGTTAGGGATAGGACCAAGATTTGAGGCCCTTCTTAATACTATGTGCATTACTTTCTGTTAATATCAATAATTGCACCAAGTTGATTAGGGCTTTTAAATACAAATTTAATTTTAGGATCCTTGAATTTTAGAAATAAATGGGTCTTGGAAATCTCAGTTTACTCTGGGAAAATTAAATACATATGTCTTTTGAAATGGAGAATTAGGACAAGATGTAGAATAAAGCAATCGTAGACCAAACTTGAGCTAATGTTAATTTTATCCATGTATTTTTAAGGACCCGGGGAGTAGTGATATTGCCAATATGAAAATGACATGAACTGTCAAGAAGATGTCCTACAAAACAATTAAGTTGCTCCTACATAGTATACTTTAAGTTTTACATAACTCAAGCTTTGCTTACCTCAATCATCCATGGTATCAAGGCAGTCATATTGGTGTGAATAACCCCATATTTAATTATCTCTGTTCCCACTTACTTAGTCATCTGTAAAAACAATCTCCCCAAATATTAATGATATTAATTAGGGGATGTCTCAAGTATTTTCATGAACAAATCTTCTTTGTCAGAGTAGTTTATTGAGCACTCCCTCCCCTGCTATTTAGTCCCAGGTTTCCTGGATCCCCCTACAAGGGACTAACCCTCTGTCAGAACCTAAGTCACTCCTTGCTGAGCATTTCCTCACTTCCGCTGTTTCCCCATGCAGAACAGTGGTGATTCTCTAGTCCAAAGTGTTCCCTAACTGCTATGTGGTGTGTGCCAATAGAGGAAGAAAATGCCCCTATTTTTTTTTTAGATTTTACTCCTTTGGGATGATTCTAGATTGGTACCATTTCTTTAACTTTGTCACGAAGTGAATCTAATGGCTGTTTTTTATGTCATTGTTGTTTCTTTTCTTAAGAGGGTAGATACTTCTTTTACTTTTTTCTTTATAATTAAAAGTCAAAATAAATGATTCCTTCTAAAGTCAGGTTTCCACCAGGATCTCCTAACCATACTACTTTTCTTTAAAAAAAAAAAATGAGGTAGAATTTATGTACAGTAAAATCCACTTTTAGTGCAAATTCTGGGAGCTCTGACAAGTACATGCAGTCATGTAGCAGCCATCATGATCAAGGTATAGAACAATTCTGTCATCTCCAAAAATTCCCTTGTGCTCCCCTCATTCCAGCTTCAGCCTTGGCAGTTACTAATCTGTGTTCTGTTGATATATTTAGCCTTTCTTTGAATGTCATCTAAATATGCATCCTGGAAAAAAAAAAAAAAAAAAAAAAAATATATATATATATATATATATATGTCTTTATTTGTGACAAAATTGAGCATGGTCCCCATTTGTCTGGGACTATTTCAGTTTATGCATAATTATCAATAAAACCCACTTTCATTCTCAAAAGTTTTTCAATCTGGATAATACATTAGAGGATTGTTCTATTTATTGTAGGATGCATGCACACACACACACACTACAAACACACACACACATCTCCATGGAAGATTGGTTTGAGGCCAAATGTCAGAAAAAAAGATTAATCTCCACATTCTTCTCAACTATCTCCCTAATCTCTTCATCTTCATAAAAAAGGAAAATAAATACAGACAACTCAGCAAATTGGAATCTTTAAATTTTGAATGCAGTTATTTTTTCCAACTTGATTTTCAAGTCCGTGACCCACTAACACTGGCTATCCAGATATTTAGCAAATAATCCAGATAAGATACATATACATAAATGCATCACATTTCATAAGTTAATAATCGCTGCTGTAATATGCTAATTTTCCTAATGTATAAATCTATAAAGAGCTTGTCACTGGAAGTGTCCATACACAGGCAGGTCAACCATTTGTCAGGCAGGACCATAAAAGAGATAATTCAGGAATCCAAATGGGCACAAAGAGCATGGGACTTCCTGCCATCAAAGATGCATTCCAGCCTAAGACAATGGAGCACTACTGCTGAAAAGAATGCAAACTTTTGATCATGATAACCCTACACACCAATTCTAGATCTGCAGCTTCTTTCCTCGGCTTATGTCTCCTAATGTGTCAAATGGGACTAATACTTAATATAGTTGTGAAAATTAAATAGAATAATGTAATTTGTTAGCATAGTGTCCAATATATACCAAGAATTCAAAAAAGGTATTTATTATTAAATTAAACCAGAGTTTTTAATTAGTTGCTTTTTAGAGTTTACTACTGCTTAGGGTAATGTAAGGCAAAATGGTCCATTGAATCAGGCTTGATGAAACATAGCAATTAAATTTTTCACTTTGTCTAATAGAAGGTAGCTATCTTCAGTTTCTCCTTCCTTTTAGAGGCATGCAAGGTGAAGCCTAAAATCACACTAGTTGTCCACTGTGGCAGACACTGCTAGAGCTCAACACAAGGAGCTTCCCTAATATTTTGGGGGCCCAGGCCAAGGGTACCCATGGATGCCCACCTACAACACATCTCAATGTTTAAGAGTTGTGAATCAAGCTGGCAACCTGCTAAAAAAATGCATTCCAGCTTTCCGCATGGTCAAATACATTCATAACAACATGGAAAACCACATTTAAATCTATATTGATTAGGCTACTTGGATGCTAGAAAATGGCAGCATGGGAAGACCTGAGCCCAGGCCCCTACTCCTTTAGCATGGGCTTTCCCTTCTCATTCCACTTCCAGCTCCATCTTGCACTATGAGTTACATCATGCACGTCTAGCTTGCTCATACAAGTTTTGTGCCAATTCTTCACAAATATCCAGCCCTTGGACACCACTGGGACTTAGTGATTCATACACAGGAGGCACCTTCAACCTTTTTGGAAGATGAACCTACAGACAAGCACCAAGCTGCACCTGGAAATAAACACAATAGCATTGTTTTTTCCAGAACATTCTAGTGTCCAAGGCATTCTTGGACTTTGGCCTTATATTCCCATTTCCTGTTGGGGGTGGTATATCTGAAAGAAATCCTGAAAGTATCTGTCTAAAAGATTAGGCCCACAGCAAGGGCTTCTCTTGCTGAGGGTTTGAGGGCACTACTCTTCGTTTTCACTTTCTGAGTGACTGCCTGAGTAGATTTCATACTGTAACCTCCAAGCAAGCTTAGGTGCATCTGTGTTACAGAGTACTGAGCCATGAAATGTGGGAAGAGGTGAGGCATGCCATTTTAGGCTCTTGCTTTACAAGTTTTCATGAGATCCTCTCATTCTCTTTTGTCATTCATCAGATGGCCAGATGCAGAGGATCCTGCAAAGCACTCTGGGTGTCTAAGGAATGGCAGGAATCATTTGATAGAAAAAGTCCAAGTTATTCAGTATCTGTGTGAAACCAAACTCCTTCCAATGCCCAATCTGAATAGGACTCTAATAGATAAAAGTAAATCTATTTTTATTTTAAACGATTGGGGAGTGTGTGTGTGTGTGTGTATTTATGTGTTAGCAATTGGCATACTCTGCCCAACACATTCACTAACCTTGAGATTTACCCTGGATACATTTCTTGCTTCCATGCTTCTATCTGTCTCTAATTCCGTATCAAATACATAAATAAGACTTTCAGAATGAATGAACAGATAAATGGGTGAATGAATGAATAAACAGAGGAAAGATAAAATTAAATAATTAACAATTAAATAAGTCTCCAGATATTCTTCCAGATGGACTAATGCCACGTTCAAGTATATATTGCTTGACATAAGAATTTAACTACAGAGTTTTATGCCTAAAATATATTTCTTCCCATGCGCTTCTTGTTTTTCAGACTAATAGTTCACAAACATGACACAAATTGTAATATGGATACTTATTGTTTTGTCTCTGCCTCCTTGCTTTCCAACCCCTACTTTTCAGATAATTGTCCTGATTATTTTTCTTTATATTTCTTCTTTGCCTTAGCCACATAATTGAAATGGGAGTTGCCATCATTTTTTACCTTAACTTTCACTCCTGGACACAATTTATAGACAATCGAAAGACAACAGACACTCTAGAATAGATTAATCAAAAGTCTTTCCTGGAAATTTAAAACAGAGAAAATATAAGAATGTCAGTCTGGCTGAGCACTAAAGTTATAAACCTACTAATCTTAGTCTATCTGTGCCGCTGTAACAAAATGCCATTAACTGGGTGACTTTAAACAGCCAAACTTTATTTCTTCCAATTCTATAGTCTAGGAAGTCCAAGATTAATTTATGTCTAATGAGTGGCCCTTTCTCCTTCATAGTTGGCACCTTCTGTGTCCTCACATGGTGGAAGCAGCAAGGCAGCTCTCTGGGGACTTTTCTGTAAGAACACTAATCCAAGTCTTCAGAGCTCTGCCCTCATGACCTAAACACTTGCCAAAGAACCCCCACCTAATAGCATCACATTGAGAGTTAGAATTTTGTGTTTTTTTTTTTTTTTAATTTAGATGGAGGTTTGTTCTTGTCATTCAGTATGGCATGTAAAGGCGCGAACTTTGCTCACTGCAGCCTCTGCCTCCTGGGTTCGAGCGACTCTCCTGCCTCAGCCTCCCGAGTAGCTGGAATTATAGGCACCTGCCACAACACCTGGCTAATTTTTGTATTTTTAGTAGAGATGGGGTTTCCCCATGTTGACCAGGCTGGTCTCAAACTCCTGACCTCAGGTGATCTGCCTGCCTTTGCCGCCTAAAGTGCTGGGATTACAGGCGTGAGCCACCGCACCTGACCTAGAATTTCAACATAAGAATTTTCGAGGACCATAAACACTCAAACCATAACTCTATTTTTGGTGGTAGTCATGTCCCATCACGAGGAAAGGGAAAAAGTAACCTGGTAAGACAAAGAAAAATTAAAGCAACAACAGATGTGTGAAGACAAAGACAGATGAACGAGTAAGAAAAGGTCTTCCTTGGCTTCCTATCATTTCATAGTCCTTGGCATCGGCCTATTCTGGATGTTCATTTTTATCCCTCTCCTATCTGAGCTTTGTGAAAACAACTTGTACTTTTATGGACGAGCACTCTTGTGAATAACCTAAATGCATACATTTCATGTTACCAGCAACCAAAATAGGCTAAAAACAGAGGCAAGAGTACATGACATCTGAAGGGGCAATACCCCAAATTCCTTATCTTAGACCTTTTCTATACCAGTTTTGGTCCCAAACCTTCATGTCACCTTGAAACTGTTCAAAGCACTCAGCTCCTTTTTACAGACACAAGAAAGGCAGAGCCCTCTGTCTTTGAAGTTATACTGCCTTTACTATTACAAAAAAAAAATACATCTACTAAAGATTTTTTTTTTTCCAACAGAGCAACACAATAAAAGAGTAAGTGGCTTTGTAGTAAAAAATAATATAAAAAGATAATTAAATCTCAGGGGTATTTTTTTTTTTTGTTCTAATGCAGTTTTTCTCAGGGAAAAAAAAAAAAAAAGCATCAAGCCTGCCCCCAAAGATATGCTCTGACCCACTGTGTTGCCACTAACATGAAGTTGAGAAGTGAAAAATCTTTGCTTGATTTGTTCTTTCTTTTCAAGAAAAAAGAGGCTTAATATTCATTGGGGAGGGCAAGTAGAAAAAAAATCTGTGCTGTTATTTTTGAGAGGTTGAAATGCCTGTTTTCACCATCGAAGGTGTTCATCTTTACAAACAATGGTTGCTAGGGAGCAAGCCAATTTGAGGGAATATTTCTGAACGTTTATAAAACTAAACAGTAGCATCATGAGCAATAGATTTATTGGCAGAACTGAAGCAATTAGTCAGTGCTGCTAAAGTGACTGCATACAGCTGATTCACAGAGAGGGCAAATATATAATGATGCATGCTACTGGAGTATTTTTTTTAAAACTACAGATTAAAGTCTTAGATAAAGGCAATAACACTCTTCCTATTTTAGGACATTTAGAGTGCTCAAATTTGTGGTTATAAAAATACATAAGAGCATTTTTAGGCCATTCTGACACATTCCATACTCATTCTTAAATAAAATAAATCATACGATTGGCTCTCCTTGAGGCTGGAAATTGGTTTTTGTAATAAGGAAAGGCCTAGCAATCTGTTCCCATTTCATTCATTCTAACTATACAATTCAAGTACAATTCTCATTTTAATTTTCTTTCTCGCATATATTTCTATCTATAATTTTTAAAGACAATGATGATTTGTATTTATAGGGATAATGAGAATTTAAAAAAAAAGAGCAATACCTTTTTAGAAAAGAAAATCCAACAAACAAGCAAAACAAAACCAACAGAACCTTTTTGTGATATGCAAATATAAGGTTCACTAATTCCTGCTGATTTTCACTTTTGATTGTCTTTCTTCTCATTTCATCCATACCTCTACTCTCCTCATGAGTAAAGAAAGTGTGTGATTAGTGAATGTCACCAGCTGGACTCTCTGAGATTCAGACTGAGAAGTTTAGAGAGTAGGAGCTTTTGTAGAGCATGGTCTTGGAATTCATATCTGCAGAAAAGAAAGGAAAGAAGCAGGATTGGACAGAGGGGAAACTTAGGCTGCCAGGAAGTCTTAATGGAGATCACAAGTAACTCTACAAAAATCTCAGAAGAATGCATGACCCTTCAGGGTTCTGAGTGGAGCAAGGGTGCCCGACTTTAATGCTCCCCTATAAACTGGTCATGGATGCTGGTAGCTCAGGAAGGGGCAGCCAGTCTTGAGCGAGGTGGCTGTCTTCAACAGAGGCACTTTCTGAAGTGGGACAGTAGAGCATAGCACTTTGTCCACCTTATTCTCAGAAGCTGAAGGAAGAAGTACCTCATTCCTGAATTAGGATTTGGATACCATATCACAGCATCTTTCACACTAACAATTAATAATTATTTTATATTTAAAAACAATGAATCGTATGAAGCAGTATAGGTAGCTATTAGTGTATTATTTACCCATAACATATTGATCACCTAATACTGGAACAGATGCAATGAGAAAAAATGCCCAGCTGGTACAAGACATTTTGTTCAACAGAGAAATTTAATCCATGCAACACTACTAACTTAAAGGAAGGCAGAACATTACAAACTGGTAGCTGAGGAAAAGAAAATTGGTAAAAAATTAGCGTAAAGAAGATGCTAATGAATATTAAGGGAATCAACAGGGATGAAGGGCCTGGATATGGGTTGTATATTTGAGAGCAGTGTTAGGTAAATCACCATCTTCTTGGTTAGGATGCCAGAATGGGAAAGGTGAAATTTCTGAAGTTCCATGACATTTACACACACACAAAATGAGGACCGAAAGACATATTATAACAAAACCTGTCCAAAGTCACCAGGCAAAGAAATGATGGAGCTGGCAATCGAACCCATACCTGTCTTCAAAGTGCCTTTTTTTAACCACCATTCCACACTGCCAGACTATTATAAAACCTGCCTGCAAGGTGCTTTTCCTACCCAGGATTGTTCTGAAAGTAAGAAAATTAAACCCCTGGTATTGATTTGGAGTAAATATAGGTTTCATATGTTGACACATTTTGGGAAATTAAATTGGGTCTTTCACCATTTTATGATTAGCATAAGATAGAGCCTCATTTTGCCTCTAAGAACACTTTCTGAGACAAATTGCTACATCTTTAAGAAATGGATTCAATAAACACTTACCAATTGCCTACTCTGTGCCAGGGAGTAGTCCTGGTGTGGTGGACAAAGCAGAAAATAAGACAAAGTCCTATTGTTATGAAACTTATATTTTACTAGACAAAGACAAGTAATAAACATAAGAAATAAAAATGTAAATACATTAATATAATTCAGAAAAGTATACATTTTAGAAAGAAAACACAGGATAATTTTATGGATCATTACTGATAAATGAGAGGAAATATATTCAGCGGTTTTGTTGTTGTTTTTAATATTCCACCACTTAACTAGCTGCATACTCTTGCTTAATTGGTCTGTGACTCAGTTTTTCACTTATCTTACAGGTCTGATGCTGTGATTAAAAGATTAAATACACAAAACGTGTTTTCACCAGCAAACAGAGTAAGAGTTCAATAAATGTCACTGCATTATTAAATGTTATTCATATTCCTGAGAATGAGGACTTCACTTTTCTCGTCTCTTCTTTCCTTTGCAGAAGAAGAAAGTCCCATCTGCCCAGAATGCTTCCTGAAGGTAAAATTTCCTGTTTGAGATTATTTATACCCCATAACCTTGTCCTCCCCTCACTCAATACCGCGTATTAAATGGTCACAACCTGCTAGACATTGGCTTCCTTAAGGTGAATTTAATTCAGAAATTACTAAATTCAATTCTTTGGGTTTGTTTTGTTTCTCCATAATCCCCTACACTGGTTTATCAGCCTGCCAGAGAAGCAGAAAGATAGCCTCCAGGGCTCTGTCAGCAAGGCCCAGCCCAGACATCAAAGAATATTATGAATGTGTAAAATTGCCTTTGGCAAATACTATTTACAGACCCTCTGGCACAGTTATGCTGGAATGATAAGAAATGTCACTGCCGCCTACTGCATTGAATAATAAACATTTCCTGCCTTTAATATCAACTACCCACTTATCCAGAACTCAGAATGGCTCGTAATCGAAATAAAGGAAAAAGCAAAGGTTGGGCTTTTTGTTTTTGTTTTTTATTAATATGCCACAATGCTTCCTATTAATTAAATCAGTGGTATAATCAGGAGTGGAACTTAGTGAGATTATCTATATTATGCACTCAAAATATAGTTTATCCATTTTAATTAAATAAGTTCTAAATATAACCACTTTAAATTCTTCTACACCATGCAACTAATTAAATATAAAATTAGTTAACATTTTTATGTGACATTTTAAAAAAATTGTTCATATAAAAATGCAAATATCCCTATGGTATCCTGTGTGTCTACTTGGATCCCTCTGTGATGCTGATGACCAGAGTATTAAAACTTTGCATAAATACAAACCTGTAGGCAAGGCATTTTTTTTCCCTCAAATTTCTCACCATGTCTAGTCATCTGCCTTCTACTTATCTCATCTTGGCATATTCTGGACACTTATTATAGCTTTGGGTAGCCTATGACATTTCACCTCCCTGGATGTTCTTTTTCAGCGAATCTTCATGTTAGGCTGAGATGAACACATCGACATCTACTCTTTATTTCCTTATGACGCATATCAGCGTCCTCAGTGTGCTAAGATGTCTTCACTGGTAAGGAAATACCACCGTATAGAGTAACTAAAGAAACCACCATGAGAACTAGAGATGAGGTAGAAAAACCCGAACAAATTGCTGGAGTCTCAGTGTGGACAAGTCAGAGAGTTAAAATTCCATAGGGACTCAGTCTTAGCAGCCCTCCAGACTTTTATAAATTTTACCCCCTGGAGCTTGACCAGGTTCTCATAGCAAATATCAAAAGAAAATCTCCACATCCTCCTGGCAGATGAAGAGGAAAGGAAACATTTTGAAATATGCCAGAGCACTATTTTCTTCTTAACAAGGCTGGCTGTCAGGACAAATCATTTAACCAAAGCCTGATATGCCAGGATTTTATCAGAGCCTAATTGACCACAGGAAAAGGAATATCCAACTCTAGCCCACTCTCATCATGTTGTCCCACCTAAGAGGTGGGGAGGACTGAGAAACACTTGTGAATTTCACAGTCTAGAGGCATAGGTTCACCAAGACCTAATCACAGGACTCTAGAACTCTTCCCTTCCTCCTACACCTGGCAACCATATGACTAAATGCCTATTTACAGCAGTTCTTCTTACCTAGTACATCTGTCAAGCTATTAAGGAAAATTACAAGGCATACTAAAAGGCATACCTTGGAATAAACAGACAAAGCATTAGAAGCAGACATGACAGGAGTGTTGGAAAATCAGACTAGGAATTAAAGGAGCAATGATTAATATGCTAAGGGCCTAATAGATAAAGGAGACAGCATGCAAGAACAGAGGGATATTGTAAGCAGAGAGATGGAAATACTAAGGACCAAAACTAAATGCCAGACAAAAACACTGGCAAAAATGGAAAACATCTTTGATGAGCTTATTTGTAAACCGGACATGGCTGAGAAAAGAATATTTGAGCTTGAGATTACATCAGTAGAAATTTCCAAAACTGGATTCATTCCATAGTGTTTTACACTTGGCAGTACACAAATCTTACAAATATTTTATTAGATTTATAAATAAGTTTTATACCTTTTGGTATTATAAATGGCAGTATTTTTAAAAATTTTAAATTTTAAATTGTTTATTGCTGATAACTAAAAAAAAAAATTGATCTTATATTTTGTGACCTTGCTAAAATACCTTATGAGTTGTAGTAGTATTGGTTTTTAGATTTGGGGGAATTTTATTTCTTCACCTTTTATTTTATGTTCAGAGGTACATGGGCAGGATGTACAGGTTTGTTACATAGGTAAATGTGTGCCATGATGGTTTGCTGCACAAATCATCCAGTCGCCTAGGTGTAAAGCCCAGCATCTGTTAGCTAATCTTCCTGATGCTTTCCCTTTTCCCATCCCATCCCTGATAGTCCTAGTGTGTGTCATTCCCTCCAAACTATCCATGTGTTCTTATCATTCAGCTCCCACTTATAAAGTGAGAACATGGGGCGTTTGTTTTACTGTTTCTGTGTCAGTTTGCTGAGGATAATGGCTTCCAACTCCATCTGTGTCCCTGCAAAGGACATGATCTCATTTGCTTTTATGGCTGCATAGTATTCCATGGTGTATATGTACCACATTTTCTTTATCCAGTCTACCATTGAAGACATTTAGGTTAATTATATGTCTTTGCTATTGTGAATAGTGCCGCAATGAACATACACGTGCATGAATCTTTATAATAATGAGACAAAACTGAAGAAAATGAATTAGAATATGCAGAAACTGTAGGACAACTACAGAAGGTGTAATGCTTTCACAATGAGGTACAGGAAGGATAAGAAAAAGAAAGAGAAAAAATATTTCAAACAATGTAACTGAGAATTGCCTCAAATAAATGTCAGACACAATATTATAGGTGGAGGAACTCAGACAACATCAATCAGGACAAATGCCAAAATAACTATACTTAGGTGCAATATTTTCAAACATAGAAAATCAGAGATAAAACAAATAATTCAATTAATAAATGGGCAAAGGATAGGAATAGACAGTTCTCAAAGGTGGACATCCAAATGGCCAAAAAGTATGTGAAACAATGTTCAATGTCACAAGTCATCAAGTAAATATAAATTAAAAATTCAGTGTGATATGACTGTATATTTGTTAGAATGACTATTAACAAAACAATGAAAAATAAGTGTTGCCAAGGATGTGGAGAAAAGGGAATTCTCTGCACTGTTAATTGGTGAGGATGTAAATTAGTAAAGCCATTGCAGAAAACTGTATGGAGGCTTTTCAAAATATTAAATATAGGCTGGGCATGGTGGCTCACACCTGAAATCCTAGCACTTTGAGAGGCTGAGGTGGGTGGATCATGAGGTCAGGAGATCAAGACCATCCTGGTCAACATGGTGAAAACCTGTCTGTACTAAAAATACAAAAAAAAAAAAAAAAAGTTAGCTGGATGTGGTGGCATGTGCCTGTAGTGCCAGCTACTTAGGAGGGTGAGGCAGGAGAATCACTTGAACCCAGGAGGTGGAGATTGCAGAGAGACAAGATAGCACCACTGCACTCCAGCCTGGCAGCAGAGCGAGACTCTGTCTCAAAAACAAACAAACAAACAAACAAAAAAATATTACATATGGAACTACTATATGATACAGCAATCCCACTTCTGGGCATATATCCATGGGAAATAAAATCAATATGTTGAAGAGATTTCTATACATTCATGTTCATTGTAGCATTATTCACAATAGGCAAGATACCGAATCAATCTAAGGGTTAAGTGTCCATTGACAAATAAATAAAAACTAATTAGTACACACACACACACACACACACACACACACACACACACACACAAATGGGTGGCTATTCAGCCTTAAAAAAAGGGAGGAAATTTTGTCGTTGCAACAACATGAATGAACCTAGAGAACATGATACTTATTGAAATAAGCCAGGCAAGAAAGACAAATACTGCATTTTCTTATACCTGAAATCTAAAAATGTTGAATTTACAGAAACAGAGAGTAGAGTGATAGTTGCCAAAGGCTAGAGATTGGGGAAGTGGATGAGGTGATGCCAGTTAAAGGGTACAAAGTTTCAGGAAAACAGGATGAATAACCTTTGGAGATATATTGTACAGCAAGTGACTATAGTTGAGCACTTATTTTACATTTACTAAGTATAAAATTGCTAAAATATTAAAATCTAAATGTTCTCATCACACAAAAAAGATAAGTATGTGTATTAGTCCATTCTCATGCTGCTACAAAGAACTGCTTTAGACTGTGTACTTTATAAATGAAAGAGGTATAATCGACTCACAGTTCTGCATGGATGGAGAGGCCTCAGGAGACTTCCAGTCATGGCAGAAGGGGAAGAAAACATATCCTTTTTCACATGGCAGCAATAAAGAGAAGTATCGAGCAAAAGGGAGAAAATCACCATTAGATCTCATGAGACTTCACTCACTGTCATGAGAAGAGCACGAGGGTAACTGCCTCCACGATTAAATTACTTCCCAGCAGGTCCCTCCCATGACAAGTGCGGATTATGGGAACAACAATTCAAGGTAAGATTTGGGTGGGGACATGGAGCCAAGCCATATAATTCCACCCCTGGCCCTTCCCAAATCTCATGTCCATCCTACATTTCAAAACACAATCATTCCTTTCCAACAGTCCCCCAAAGTCTTAACTCATTCCACCATTAACCCAAAAGTCCAAGTCCAAAGCCCCATCTGAGACAAGGCAAGTCCTTTCTGCCTATGAGCCTGCAAAATCAAAAGTAAGCTAGTTACCTTCTAGATACAATATGAGTACAGGCATTGGGTAAATACATCCATTCCAAATGGGAGAAATTGGCCAAATAAAGGGGATACAGGCCTCAGGCAAGTCTGAAATCCAGTAGGGCAGTCATTAAACCTTAAAGTTCCAAACTGACCTCTTTTGAATTCATGTCTCATGTCCAGGGCATGCTGATGCAAGAGGTAGGCTCCTGTGGCCTTGAGCAGCTCTGCCCCTGTGGCTTTGCAGATATAGCCCCTTACCCAGCTGCTTTCATGGGCTAGCTCAGAGTGTCTGCAGCTTTTCCAGAAACAGAGCAAGCTGTCAGTGGAGCTAGTATTCTGGGGTCTGAAGGACAGTGGCCCTCTTCTCACAGCTCTACTAGGCAGTGCCCCATTGAGGGCTTTGTGTGGGAGCTTCAATCCCACATTTCCCTTCTGCATTGCCCTAGCAGAGGTTCCCCATGAGGGCTTCACTACTGCAGCACACCTCTGCCTGGGAATCCAGGCATTTCTATACATCCTATGAAATCTAGGCAGAGGTTCCCAAACCCCAGTTCTTGACTTCTGTGTACCCACAGGCCCAACACAATGTATAAACTGCCAAAGCTTGGGGCTTGCACCCTCTGAAGCAATGGCCTGAGCAGTACTTTGGTCTCTTTTTGCCACAGTTGGACACAGGGCATCAAGCCCCAAGACTGCACAAAACAGCAAGGACCTGGACTCCCCTGCAAAACCATTTTTATTTTTTTCAGGCCTCTGGGCCTGTGATAGGAGGGGATGCTATAAAGACCTCTGACATGCCCTGGAGACATTTTTCCCATAGTCTTGGCAATTAACATTTGACTCCTCATTACTTTCGCAAATTTCTGTAGCTGGCTTGATCCTCTCCTAGGAAAATCGTTTTTATTTTCTATAGCCTATAGAAAGGCTGCAAACTTTCTGAATTTTTTATGTTGATTTTCTTTTAAACATAAGTTTCAATTCCAAACATATCTTTGTGAATATGTAAAACTGAATGCTTTTAACAGCACCCGAGTCATCTCTTGAATGCTTTGCTACTTAGAAATTTTTTCCACTGGATACCCTAAATAATCTCTCAGTTTCAAAGTTCCACACATCTCTAGGCCAGGAGCAAAATGGTGCCAGTCTTTGATAAAACATAGCAAGAGTCACCTTAATTATAGTTCCCAACTAGTTCCTCATCTCCATCTGAGACCACCTCAGCCTGGACTTCATTGCCCATATCACTATCAGCTTTTTAGTCAAAGCCATTCAAGTCTGTAGGAAGTTCCAAACTTTCAAACATTTTCTTGTCTTCTTCTGAGCCCTCCAAACTGTTTCGACCTCTGTGTGTTACCCAATTCCAAAGTTCCTTCCACATTTTCAAGTATCTTTACAGCTCCACCCCACTACCTGTTAGCAATTTATTGTATTAGTCTGTTCTCACACTGCTATAAAGGACTGCCCAAGACTGGGTAATTTATAAAGGAAAGAGGTTTAATTGACTCGCAGTTCTTCATGGCTGAGAAGGCCTTAGAAAACTTCCAATCATGGTGGAAGAAAAAGAAAATACATCCTTCCTCACATAGCAGCAGAAAGGGGAAGTGCTGAGCAAAAGGGGAGAAAGTTCCATATAAAACCATCAGATTTTGTGAGAATTCACCCACTATCACAGGAACAGCATGAGAATAGTGGCCCCATTGTTGAATTACCGCCCACTGGGTCCCTCCCATGACACTTGGGGATTATAGACACCCAGATCAAGGTAAGATTTGGGTGAGGACACAGAGCCAAACCATATCAGAAGATGATGTTATGGATATGTTAATTAGGCCAATTTAACAATTTCATCATGTATTCATATATCAAAACATCATATTGTACATTATACATATACTTTTTATTTATTATATGTTAATCATGCTGAGGTGATTGAGAAAGAGATATAAGAAGGTTTAAAAATAGAAAATAAATAATTTTTTTAAAGAAAAAAGTCCTGAAAGATGGTAGAGGAAAATATATCTTACATATAGAGGACAAAGATACAAATTGCATTTGATGTCTCCTGAGAAATCATGCAAACACAAAGAGAGTGGAGTGAAATGTTTAAAATCTTGTGAGAAAAAATTAACACCAAATAGAAATCTGTACCCTGAGAAATGATCCTTCAAAATGAAGAATAAATAAAGACTTTCTAGAACAAACAACAATTGATAGAATTTGTTGCCAGTTTATTTATAAAGAAGGAAAATAATATGGGTCAGAAAATTGGATATTATTATCTACCAAAAATCTACAGCTAACATAATACTTAATGGTAAGAAACTAGGAGCTTTCCCACTAAGATCAGGAACAAGATAAGGATATTCTCTCTCACTGATCTTTTAGAACATAGTGCTAGAGATCCCAGGTAATTCAGTAAGACAAGACAAGACAAGAACATGTATACGTATATGGAAAGAAGAAGCAAAATGATCGTTGCTTACAGATAACATGAATGTTTATTTAGAAAGTCCTAAAAAATTAATGGAAAAGTTCCCAGAAATAAATGACTATAGGAAAGTTGCAGGACACAAGGTTAATTTAAAAAACAAAATCTCTTTCCTATATGCCAGCAATAAACAAGAGGAACTTGAAATATAAAACACAGTAACATTTATATTAGTACTCCCAAAATGACATACTTAGGCATACATTTGATAAAATATGGTAAAGATCTATCTGAAGAAAACTACAAAGTTTTGATGAACAAAATTTACAAATAACTAGATAAACAGAAATATATCTCATGTTGATGGATAAGAAAACTTAGTCTTGTCAAGGTATCAGTCCTTCACAAATTAATCTATATATTTGGCCTGATTTTAAAGCTCAGCAAGTTATTTTGTGGACACCGAATATCTAATTCTAGTTTGTATGGCGAGGCAAAAGACCTATAAGATAATGCAATGTTAAAGAAGAGCAAAATTCGAGGACTGACACCATCCAACTTCCAGATTTGTTACAAAGCTACAGTAATCACGACAGTGTGATGTTAACTGAAGAACTAACAAATAAAGAAATGGAACAGAATAGAGAGCCCAAAGATAGGCCCATATAGATGTAGCCAACTAATCTTTGATGAAGAAACAACAGCAGTACAATGGAGCAAAGATAGGCTTTTCAACAAATAGGCTGTCAAAACTGAACCTACGTTTCCAAAAAGTAAATCTAGATACAGACTTTACATATTTCATAAAAATTAACTCAAAATGAATAATAGCCCTAGGTATTAAAACACAAAATCATAAACTCCTAGATGATAACACAGGAGAAAACCTAGATAATCTTGAGTGTAGCAACAACTTTTTAGCAACAGTAACAATGACAAAATTCATAAAGGAAAACAAAACTGACTTTATTAAAATTAAATGCAAACAAACTTCTGCTTTGGAAAAGACATTGTCAAGTGAATGAAAGGACAAGCCACAGACTGGAAGAAAATATTTGCAAAAGATATATCTGATAAAGGAGTCTCATCCAAAATATAAAAAAAAAATCTCTTAAAATTCAACAGTACGAAAATGAACAACCTGATTAAAAACCGGCAAAAGACTTGATCAGACATTTCATCAAAGAAGATATACAGATGGCAAATAAACATATAAAAAGATGTCCAACATCACATGTCATTAGTAAATTGCAAATGAAGACAATAAATTTTCACTACATACTTATTAAAATGGCCAAAATATAAAACAGTGACAACAGCAAAAGCTGGTGAGGATGTGGAGGAACAGAAAAACTCATTCTTTGCTAGTGGGAATGCAAAAAATTTGCAGCCATCTTGGAACCTTCTTACAAAACTAAACATACTTTTAGCTTAATATCTAGCATTCATGCTTTTTGATATGTATTCAAAAAATAGAAACCTATGACCGCACAAAAACTTGTATGGAATTCTTTACAGAAGCTTTATTCATAACTGCCACAGCTTGGAAACAAACAAGATGCTTTAAAGCATTATGTGAATGTGTAGATAAACTGTGGTATATATAGACAATGAAATATTATTCATTGCTAAAAATAAATAAGCTACCAAGCCATTAAAAAACATAAAGGAATGTTTAGTGTATAGTACAAAAGGAAAGAAGTAAATCGAAAAAGAATACATATAATAATGTATAATTTCAATTATATGCCTTTTTAGCAAAGGCAAAACTGTGAAGGTAGTAAAAAGATCAGTGGTTTCCAGGGAGTGGAAAAGCATAAGATGGACAAAGCATAGCCCAGAGGATTTTCACAGTAGTTAAAATGCTCTGCAGGATACTATAACGGTATATACATGGCATTACACACTTGTTCACTCAGTGCAGAATGACTACGCTGAGTGAACCCTAATATAAACTATAGACTTTGGGTGATGATGATTCATTTAGGTTCTTTCATTGTAAGAAATGTACTACTCTTAGGAGGATGTTGATAATGAAGAAGGCTATGCATATGTGAGGGAAGGATGTATATGATAAATCTCTGTACATTTCTGTTAATTTTGCTGTGGACCTAAAGCAGCTCCAGAAAATGAAGTCATAAAAAAGAAGTGCTTTATAAAAACATGGAGATAATGAACAATCAAACATACTGTATCTAAATAACATTTCTCTAATTACACTGATACTTCAGTCTTACATCTGATCCCATTAAGTGTTTAGTTCAACAAATTACATAATAATCTTTCTTAATTTTATTTTTATATTGAAAATATTCATTTAGAATTATTCATTAATTCAATAACTATTTATTGAGCCTCTATTACATTACCAGTTATTGTCCTAGATACAGGGAATAAACCAGGGAACAAAAGAAACGTTTCTATTCTCATAAAGTTTATATTCCAGTGGATAAGGAAGACATACAATAAATAAAACAATTAAATCACATAATACATTAAGAAGACTCAAGCTCAGGAAGCATTCGGAGAGAGGGGTGCATATGTACAATTCTTAATTAGATGGTCAAAAATGCCCTCATTGAGAAAGTGACAATTGAACAAAGACTTTAAGATGATGAGGGAGCAAATCAAGTAGATGTCTAAGGAACATGACACAAGGCAATGGGGATAACCAGTGCAAAGACCCCCTAAAACTGGAATGTTTCTAGTGCAGTAAAAGAACAACAAGGTGGTCAGTGAAGGTAAAGTTGATTGAGTAGGACATAGGATCAGTAAAGTGATTGGCAGCCATCACTGAAGTCGTCTAGTGGTCCTTGGTGATGGTTACAAGAGAAAAAACAAAGAGAATCATTTCTTTACTATTCTGTAGATAAAAATATAACTAGAAACTAGAGGAGACTAACATTGATTTGGAAAATGTTTGATAGAGATTGTGACCAGGCATCTTCTCTGTACTATCCTAATTTAGTGCTTAAAATTTCTTATATATGTATCATTTCCATCTACGGATCTACATCTCAGATGTAGGAACTGAGATTGAGAGTGTTTAATAAATTATCTAATTTCATTGAGAATACACAGTTATCTCAACATTTAAAATCAGTGCTCTTGATTCCAAAGTTATGTTCTTTTGACAATATGTTATGTCAGCCAAGTTTTAGCAACAATGATATGATTTATCTTCAACCTTGAGCATTGCAACTATGTCTTCTTAAACTAATAAACAAACAACTACTTAAAAAAAAACTTGATTGCGAGGAAAAGATGTGTGTGTGTGTGTGTGTGTGTGTGTATGTTATTTCTACTTTTAGGATGGGATTAAATGTTTTCATTGGAAAGCATAGCAGAGTGGTTAAAAACATGGGATATAGAGTCAGATGAGGCCTTGTTTCTTGCCATTGCTTGCTTATGCATGTCTTTGGACATGGAATTGAGATTCTCTCGGCTTCTGTTTTCATGTATGTCAAATGGGCATGCAAATAACATAAGCATATGCACGTAACATATGCAAATTACATATTATAGTGATACCTAAATGGCAGAATGAATGCAGATTACTTAATCCAGTCTGTATGTAATATGGGTTTAATAGGTTTTAGCCACCGTACTTTATATTTTCTAACTCACTACAAGTGGCCGTCAGCTCCTACAGTCAAGGAATGTGATTTTTTTCTAATATTGATAGGGCCCTGTGCACCCACCCACCCGTGCCAAAATGCAAAGGAAAAACTATTGTTCCAATGAGACTTTAAAAATTATTTTCACCTGTAATGTACTGCAATGCAAAACTTCAACCCACTCCCAGAAGTACTGCTTAGAGTGTGGCATAATTAAAATAGAAGAACAATCAACAGCAGGAACGTTAGCATAAAACCAAGGAAATTATTAAGAAACCAAACTGAACAACATCATTAAGAACCACCAGAGGCTTCTATAAATGTGTAAGTACTGTAGGAGTTGAAGTAATATAGAAGGGAAACACACTATAAAAATATGTTTGTGTCTATCGGCACTGCCTGCATAAGTCTTCAGGTTGTGTAACTCAAAGTATCTTCTTCGGTGAGGGTGACTTATGATGGAGAAACTATTATACATTAGATAACATCAAGGCCTGAATTTCAGCAGGTGTTAGAGTACAATTTATATTTATTTGTATGCTTAAAAGGAGTAGCTAAGCCATTAAAACACCACTCTACCCTACTTTTGAAAAAATAAGAACCCTATAAAAATAACCCATACTTTGTATCCAAAGTCTATACTTTTATTGAGCTACCACATTTGACACATGGTATATTACAAGTCCTACCACATTTGACACATGGTATATTACAAGTCTTAAGTTATTACTAACATGTAAGGAGCCATATTTGAACTACTCTGTTAGCGTAATGAATCCAAGAACTTAGCAGAGCCATACCTCTGGTGTTGAAGTGGTAGAAACTAGGTTAGTTAATGCAGGGATGCAAGAGAGGCTTCAAATCAAAGTTTTTGTGCCAGATTTTGGTATGTGGGAACTCTTCTCCAGTTACACACCAAGTTAGACCTCCAATCTGCACCTTTGAGAAGTATTCATGATTTCACTCAGGGCTGTGGCAAAAAAAAAAAAAAGAACATTTGGACTGTGATTTAAACAACAGGTCAGTGTTTAGCCAGGAAAACCTTAATGGCATAAACTTGCCTAGAAAAGAGCCTTCATGCTGGAGAAAACATTGCTGTGTTTGAGGAAGTGAAAGGGGCACAGGGTAACTGGACGGTAGTATATAGAGTGGAAATAGGCCAGAAGGTAATTTAAAGAAGCAGCATAAATCAAATCACCATCAGTTATATGTTAAAGAATCTGGGTTTTAGTCTACGTGAAATTAAAAGACATTGATAGTCTGTTGCCAAGAAAGAGGTTGAATCTGTACTGTGATTTATAAGAAGCAACCTGGCTGCTGTAAGGGGAATGATGGCAGTAGGGAAAAAAGTGTGATAGCTAGAGAGGCAGTAATGGTGGCATGAACTAAGAGGCTGAAAGTGAAAATGGAGAGAATGGATAGCTTCTCGATCTATCCTGGAAGTAGAATCAAAAAGACTTGCAGATCACCAGCATGTTAGGTGCTTACGAAAGACTTGTCAAAAATGTCAGTTTCC
The DNA here is from genome assembly GCA_963573385.1 of Cacajao melanocephalus. Classification (NCBI taxonomy): domain Eukaryota; kingdom Metazoa; phylum Chordata; class Mammalia; order Primates; family Pitheciidae; genus Cacajao; species Cacajao melanocephalus. Next base: position 51,926 of record CAUYLG010026093.1, on the reverse strand, counting down.
TGCTCAAGTGACAATGAGAATTCCTGCTTTATAGAGTCAACACAATGCTAGAAGTGTGGATCAAGAATTCAGTGTTTAGCCTGCTGCTTATCTGAGTCGTGTATGAGACATTCAAGTGGAGATTTCTAGCAGACCAAAATATATAAGAATTTGCAGGTTAGAAGAGACCTCCGGATTTCCCTAGTACATATACAGGTTTGTACTTTATAAGTACTTCTTCGTAAAACTTTACATGCCTAATTATTTCTCTAGGTCCAAGGAATGATGAGAAAATTACTAGTAAAAGCAACATTTCTCAAAATTCAAATGCCCAGGAGACTTTTGCAATGAAAGAATTTTGATAAACTGTATAGGCTGCTCTAAAAAATCCAACCAATCAAACAAACCAACAAACAAAAAACAATGCAAAAAACATTTTGCAAAAGTAAAACATGAGAGATGAGCTGCCTGTGGATCTCGAGCATTAGAGATGTGTTATTCTCAACTCTTACAGAAATGTTGTTACCTTGGCCCAATCCCTGCCCATTGAGTTTACTCAGTCAAAAATGGACTCCCATTTGTACCATGTATACCACAAGGCTAATAAAGCTAGAAAGATGCCAATAGAAGAGAAAAACATGCCTTCCTTTCCTTTGAACCAGTGAGTAATGAACTAAGCTCAGTTTTTTTAAGAGCCATGCTAATTGGACAGTAAGGTCTAAGAGACTGCTAAATTATGACCCTGCCTAAACGATTTATCTTCAAGTACAGGATAATAGCATAATAATTTGTGAAATGAAGCCATTTCTGATCAAATCTCTCTTTTCTTTAGCCCCTCTGCCCAATATAAGTGGCTTTTTCCTCAGCTCCAACCCCAGAATTAGAGACTCTGCTAACATTATAATATGAAAATCTTCAGTAATTGATTCCAACTGTTGCAGCTGCAAAAAATTGCTTTGCTAAGTAAAGGGATTTATGGATTTGGCCACATTTTGTTGTTTGCTGCCTTCAATTATTACAAATTCATTCTTCTCCCTGTTTTCTAAGATAAGAGTGGATAGAACTGATATGGAAATGGTTTTAGCAATGTGTTAGATAAAAAAAACATTCTCTGTAGGTCCTTTTAAAAATAAAACATTTCTTTTTCTCTCTGCAGTAAAATATTTTCATTGATGAAAATTTTGGAAAAATAAAAATTTTTAAAAGTAAAAATTATTTATAATCATTCAACAATGATAACCATGACTGTTTTTAGTTTTTACAAAAATTCCCTTTCAACATATACATGGTTATGTTTATCTATAATAAAATTAGAACCAATAATTTTTGCATATTTCTTTCTTCCCACATTCTTTAAGTTTTTTCAAAAACATGATTCTTAAACTCTGAAAAATATTTAAATACATGTTTAATAGCTTATGAGACACACTGTGTTATCTAACTCATATAGATTTGTCTCTGAAGAGCTTTTCAAAAGTAAGTTTCTTTACTTGGCTAAGAATAGTGCCTATACATTCACATTTTAATAATTCATAATTTATTGTAGAGTCTTCCAATGACCCATTTTCTATTAAGAATAATAAGAAAAGAAAGAGAAGTCCTGACTGCTAGAATTATTTCAGTATGATATACATGTACACACTGGAATCTTATATGTCAAAAAAAAAAATGAGCAGATTTAAAGATGGTGGACTCGTTTATATTCCTCTCCCTGGACTATCACTTTGCTGGATAAGCCAAACACACCATAGCACATTTTCTATAAAATATTTAAATGGCCATGTGAAATGCTTACCTACTGGGAAGACTATAGGTTTCATAAACATTTTAAGATACTTGCTTCGTAGGTTTTTGTATTGCAACTGACGACAGCAAAGAACACATATCTATTTTCTAAAACTAAAGTTTTCTTTCTTCCCTCAACTGTCCATTTGCATCAACTCATAAAGCTCCCTTATTTATCGACCTTCATATGACTTGAGAATACAGGACCAAGGAGTTTATTACTCCTAAAGATGATCATTTTTGATGCTATCTTCAGTGAGGCTGGGAGTGGGGCTGACTCAGTTAAGGGTTGCTTCAGGAGTTGTTCTTACAGTTCACAGCTATCAGCATCTCATCTTTATATTTAGTGCAAAATCCTACCTCCTCTCACTTGCTGTCTTTTTACATTTTAGTTTCTGCAACATACATAAGAAAAAACACTTTTTTCCTATATACTGAAAACTTCTGGAATTAGTCTGTAATTTTAATGCCATGCTCAGGAGTTGGAATATGAAATTGGAGAGATTCCTCATTTTAGTCTTTTCTTCTTCTTCTGTATTTATTTATTTATTCATTTATAGACAGGGTTTCTGTCACCCAGGCTAGAGCCCAGTGGTGAAATCACGGCTTACTGTAGCCTCAGACTCCCTAGGCTCAAGCAGTCCACCTACCTCAGCCTCCCAAGTAGTTGCAAATACAGATATGTGCCACCACAACCAGCTAATTTTCAAAATTTTTTTAGAGACGAGGTTTCACTATGTTGCCTGGTGGTCTTGAACTCCTGGCCTCAAGCAGTTATCGTATCTTGGCCTCCCAAAGCACTGAGATTACAGGGGTGAGCCACCATACCTGGAAGATTTTTTAAAAACACTTAGGAATAGGATTTCTCAAATTTGGCACTATTGAAATTTTGGACTGGAAAATTCTTTGTTGTAGTTCTGTCATGTACACTGTGTATATTTAACAGTGTCCCTGTCTCTGGCCTCTTCCCACTTCTGGAGTTGCCCTCCAGTAGTCATAACCAAAAACAAACAAACAAACCTACACTCATTGCCAAATATCCCCAGAGGATTCAAAAGTTTTCTGGTTGAGAATCACTGCTCTTAATTCTGCCCATTAGTCTCCTCCAGCCTATACCTTGAAAGATATTATCTCCAGAGACCAAGTAAACACTAGAATTATTTCTGCTGTAATATTTTACAGGATTGTTCTTCCTTTAGATTAACTTTACACAGAGACTGGACTTTCTTGGGTGCCAGTTATATTTAGTACACTGCCTTGTAGACTTTGATTTTCAAATTAATGAGTTGATACATAATATCTATCTCTCTTTTGGCTGTTACAACAGCTGGCAAAGAGGAAGAAAAAAATGTGAGAGAACGGAAGGTTAGTAGATACTGGTTTAACTCTGAATTTCTCAATTATTTGAAGAAACTAGTTGTATTTATAGGTTTTGACAGGTCTAAAGTGGGGTAATAGCTCAGATGGTTATAGTATATTTGATTATACTATAGTTTTATTACAAACACTGTAACACAAATAAACTATTTTCTCAGTATTGTATATGTGAGGTAAGGATATTTCTAAATGGTAAAGAAAAGTAATGTCTATGGTAAGAAAGTCAAGAGTTGGGAGGAACTTTGGTGAACAGGAAATCACATATTAGTAAGAGTGCTTATGAACCTTTCAGATATTGAAGCTTTAACACATCGCCCTAACCTCTGTTCTTATCTCCATCTATTGGAAGTTATCAACTCAGTCTTTTGTGTATTCCTTTTCCTACAACAACATATCTCAAATTTGACCATTAAGCTCAAAGTAGAGTAAGATTCATTCTGTTAGTTTCTTTGTCGAAACCCTTCTATTTCTGTGGAATAATAGAAATACCTATTAATATTGGGGAATTGCATGAGTGTTAGCACAAAGACAGAGGGAAGTTTTCCATCCTTAATATGTATAGTCAGGACCCAAGATTGAAGAGTTATGAATGCCCTTATTCTCCTTTCCACTTGTCACCAAGTGATGGCAGCAGATTTAACAAGTAGGCCAAATACCTCAGGAGCATTTTAAAAGCTATTTTGTTATTCCAGGATTTGGGGCAAGAATCCCTGTGGGCTTGTAAGATCAGGAAGGAGAAAAGTGGTCTGAAGTCATAGAGGATGGGTGTTGTGAAATGTCACTGTTAAATCTAAGACCCATACTTCATTTAGACATTGTGTTTGAAAGCTTTTTTACATCATGAAAAAAACATGTTTCCTGTATATTAGGTGTCTGTCAATGAAGAGTGTTGAATGTGGATGTGATTCTGGCCCTTGTTTGGGCTTTCTAATGACTACAGCACAATTGGAAGATGGAGGTGAAAAACAACTTAGAACTTTCTATTTATAATTTTAGAGATATGAGGGACATAAAACCCTTTAACATTATCTTATAATATAGAAAATAATTAAAGGAATTTGTTTCCTCTTAAAATAATTTTCATTGTGTAGTTTTCCTACATCTTTAAAATGCAGAGAGATATTTTGCAGGGTCTGAAAAGTACTCTTGGTTAAGGGAAGAATAATTATTATTTTTTATATTGGAGCATTAGTGACTCAGAGTTTTGCAATCATTCAGGGAACAACACAGGATTAGCAAGATATGAATTCAGCAGGGGATTAAGCAGAAAGCCTAATCACTTGCCAGAGTTGAATGAATCTTGAATCTTTCTGGAGGTTGAAAAATATTTGATTAACTCATTTAAAAAATTATTTTCAGCCCTTGCAGATGTTTCCCAAGAAGAAGCATTATGTTTCAGTTATAAGCTAGAGCCTTCCGTGTTAAAAATTCTATTTTGTTATCCTGTTAGCCAGGTGCCTACTATCTTAGGTATCAAATATTTCTTGCTGGGAAGGTTTGGATACAACAGGTGAACAATCTAAATTCCAATGACTACAGTATCTGGCAAGAATTATTGAGTTAGATGGAATAAGATCAATGATAGACAAAATATTTCCTTCTTTTCTTTTTTACAAAATGGAAATTGTTAATTTACTCTTATAATTAGAAAAGTATTTTATCCTCATTGTAAACAATTAATTCATTACAGAAAAATAGAATGAGGTGTGTAAAAATGGGCTGTTTTATTGCATAAAGATTGACAAGCTTAACAAGTTGGTTTATAAAAATACAGACAAGTCAATATTAATTTAAAAACTGAACCTTCTCGTTTAAACCTAATAATTTTTCTAAATACCTCTTCAGGCTTGTAGATTTATATAATTTTTTTTAAATCATGGGATATTTTGTCATTGATCGAATACATTACAACATACCATAGTGTTTTAAATGCATGCATTTTTGGAGTCTGATAAACCCAAATTTGAGTCTGGGTTCTGCTAATTAAAAACCAGATATTCTTGCATTTAGCTTTATCTCTTTAAATCACAGTCTGTCCTTTATTTGTTTTGTTTCATTGTTTTTAACTGCAGAAGAAGATAAGGGAGATGATAGTAATAGCACCTAATTTGTATGTTTTTTACTGTGAGGATAAAGGGAGATAAGTAAGTGTCATGAATAGTGTGCACAATATTTGACTCATTGCATGGACTCAACAAATGTTAGGTATTATCATTGTCATAATTCATTTAGCTAATCCTCTATTGCTTAATGTTTCGACTGTTTTCTTTTTTCTCTGTTCTAACACTTTGAGGAATCCCTGTGAAATCAAATTTATAAACTTGTCATTATTTCTCTAGAATAAATTACTGAAAGTGAATTCAAAGGTGTCAGGATTTTTGTTTGTTTGTTTTTTAGAATTTTTATTCTTTGGCTAAATTTTCCACATCCTATAAAGGTGGAACAATTAAAAATCCTATTAGCATTATAGGAGAGAAGGATTTGTTTTACTCCATTTGATGGTAAATTTTTGATGATGGCTGTGTAGGTGAGAAAAATCTTCAGACCATGTAAAAGGACATTTCAAGCCACTAAAATACTCCTTTAATGGCCTTAAAAGATTTTGAAATCCCTTTGAAAACATTTAAAAACACAACAAAAGTCATGTTCCTTGCTAAACAATTTCCAGAGAAACAGACATTTTATATCCCCCTCAACAAAATAATCATTTTTACAATTCAGTAGTGCTATTTTGAGTTCTATTACTCACTTGAATATAATAATTCTAATGTTTGAAAAGAAAAGCTATATCCCTTACAAGTGTCTATGAATAGCACAGTGGTGCAAGGCTTACAGCAGAAAGACGACAAATCAGAACCAGATGAAATTGGCCTTATAGGCTGGGCTATTAAGTATTAGTTGTACAAACAATAAAAGCACTATCAAATATTTCTGATAACTCATATATTCATCCCTACATAAAGATCATTACACCCTAATGAACATTTCTTTACATTTGCTGGTTCAGTAGCCCTCCTGTTTTTAAAGAGAACTCTTCTTTCTTCGGGAAAGTGCCCCTTCCCACTTAACATGCTCTTCGTAGGTCTCCCTATTCCCATACTCTTCTCGTCCAGAGGTCTAGAATTGTTTATGTCACTTAGATTTAATTAATCTTCATGTCTACCTCCTTAGCCACAAAGTTTGTCACAGTGATGGTACAAGGCCCAAGGCAGGCTAACCAGCATCCTCCTACTTGTTCAGATGATTAAGCCTGCAACTCCAAGTTGCCCATTCTGTCCTGCAGTGTAAAGAATAACGCTACATCATAAAGAGAAAGAGAGGTAGAGGAAGACAGAAACAAAAGTTTCTGAGACTCATATTCTTTAAGGGGTATTAACATTCCTGGAATTTGCAACTATATGAGACCCGCAATGCTCATTTATATTTAAAAAATTGTCTTCATCTATTTTCTGTTGCTTGTTACAGAATATCTGAAACTAGGTAATTTATAGGTTAAAGGAGTTTATTTCTTACAGTTATAGAGGCACAAATGTTGTCAATGGGCCACATCTGATAAGGGCCTTCTTGCTGGTGGTATCTCTATGCAGAATTCTGAGGTGACACGGCATTACATGGTGAGGGGGCTGAGTGTGCTAACATGTTATGCTCGGTTGTCTCTTTTCCTTCTTATAAATCCACCATCATGCCCCATTCATCCACTAATGCTTTAATTCATTAATCCATAAGTGGATTAATCCATTTTCATGGAAGCAGAGTCCTTATGATCTAATCATCTCTTAAAGACCTTACCTCTCAATACTGCCACATTGGGGATTAAGTTTCAACATGAATTTGGAGGGCACCATCAAACCATAGCACGTGCCTTGTATTATGACTTTGTCACTTACAACATAAAGGGTTTTTTTTTGTTGTTGTTGTTTTGAGATGGAATCTTGCTCTGTCACCCAGGCTGGAATGCAATGGGGCAATCTCAATTCTCTGCAACCTCCACCTCCTGGGTTCAAATGATTCTTCTGCCTAAGCCTCCCAAGTAGCTGGGATTATAGGTACCTGCCACCACACCTGGCTAATTTTTCTGTTTTTAGTAGGGACAGGGTTTCCCATGTTAGTCACACTGGTCTCGAACTCCTGACTTCAGGTGATCTGCCTACCTCCGCCTCCCAAAGTGTCGGGATTACAGGTGTGAGCAACAGTGCCCAGCCCATAAAGGGTCTTAATAAAAAAAATCTATCCCATGGGGTGTTGTATGTGTTGATTGAGATATAGTATGTAAAGTACCTGGCATAGGACCATCCATATAAGAGTCACTTTCTTTTCTTATTAACATACTGATTTATTTTAACTGCTGATGATATTCAATGAAAAAATGGGTGTAGGATTCAGCACCCTTCCTTCAAGTTATTTCTAAAACTCTTGAATGGCCTAGAGGACAACTACAGGTTGACTTGATTTGGTAAGAAAATCCAGTCTTTATTTTCCCCTCCTCAGTTCTTATTATTCAGCAATAAAAGCTTTAGTACCTTCATATTATATCCTAGCAATATTAAGTACAGTTATAATTTAAGAAAAGGCTGGACTTGAGTAGAAATATTCATTTAAGAAACCAAAAGAACAATAACTACAAGTGACAGCAAAGGGAAGCAGTGTGATACAATGAAATTCCCCTGGAATTCCAGTGCTGATGCTGCTCTTAGTAGGATGGTCTCAAGAAACCTCATTTAACCTCCTTGGACTCCAGCTGTAGAAGGAGAGAGTTGATAAATGATTCCTCCTGGCTCCAACACTTAATGTCATGATTTTGTGTAGCAACAAACCATTTGGGCCTTCCAACTTTCTGTGTCACTAAAAGGTTGGTATTTCTTTCACTCTTCAGACATCCGACAAGATATTCTTATAAAAGAACTACACTTCCAGGTATTCCTATGGTGATTATAGGTTAATGAAGGAAGTCAACTAAGCCTAGTCAGGAGCTTAGATTGTGGCTTGCTATGTGACTTTGGACAAATCACTTCCCTCTCTGGGCCTTTATATGTGACGTAATAATTTCGACTGAAAACAGTGGTCTTTATTATATTTCGACCAAAGAATCCTTTGCAAATGAAATGACTGTAGACTCTGCTGGTTCTAACAGGAATGGAGGGTGAAAGTCTCACCCATTCAGACTCTCCCTGCTCCTGGCTAAGGTCTCTGAATCATCCTGCAGTTACAAGGATCTCTCAGAAACATGTTTTCACAAACAGAGTCACTTCCATTATACAATTCCATAATATCATCAGTAAAAAACTGATTTGGTTTATTTTAATCTTGTGTTCTTTACTAGAATAAGGCATCTCACAAAATGTTAAATGTAGTACTTTCTCAAAACTGAGGTTAAATAGATTATTTTTAAATGGGGGTGTCTAAGAGTGTCTCATTATATATTTTAACATCCTAGCCCAAAATTTTAAAGCTATAATAATCAAATATTAGTTTTTCTGATTTGTATTTTCTTTTTATTACTGTTTCTGCTAAATATTCTCACTTAAGAATTGCTTTTGGAATTAATAAAATTTGATGCCATATTTAGGGTAACCAGCAATTACAATTTCCCTGGGACTTTCCTGGTTTTAGTACTGAAAGTCCCTCATCTCAGGAATTTTTTTTTTAGTTTTGGGATAACCAGAAGAGTAGGTCACCATTATTGCCAATTATCTTGTTGGACTAGAAAGTAATTTTTGAAAATTGATTGACTGCATTGTAATTGAAAAATAATGAAGGTGATGATCAAAAGGAAAAAAGAAGGGATATGTACCCTCTGATGGGTGAACCTGGCACGTGAGCCCAGGCTGCTCATTCTGTCTTGCTGCTGGGCTGCACCTCAATCTGGCACTCTGCTCGAGACTCACCCTCAGGGCACTGGGTACCATCATAAGTCCTAGGATTCTTCTACCTAGGACTAATCCACTTCTACTTCCCTATATTATGGTCGAGGCAAAAGTGTAACTCTGCATTAATTTGCTATTGCTGCTGTAACACATAGACCAAATGTAGTGACTTAAAGCAGTGCAAATTTGTTATCTTACCATTCTGGATGTCCGAAGTTTATCATGGACATCAGTGGGCCAAAATAAAGGTGTTGGCAGGGCTGCATTTCTTCTGGAGGCTCTACGAAATCTCTATCCTCTTACATTTACCAGCTTCTAGATGTCCCCTGAATTTCTTGACCTGTGGTGTCTACTCCATCTCCAAACCAGCACTGTTGCGTCTCTCTGTGTCTTTCTTCCATGGTCACCTTTCCCTTCTACTTCTCTCTTTCCTCTTTAAGAACCCTTGTGATTATTATATTGGACTTCCCTAGATAATCCAAGGTAAACTTCCTATTTTAAGATCAACTGATTAGTAATCTTAATTTCATCTGCAACCTTAATGTCTCTATACTATAAGGTATAGTATGTTCACAGGCTCAACAGGAATAGGATGTGGATATGTTTGAGGAGGGCATTAATCTGCTTTTCACACTATGTCTCAAATTATTTAATGCTCATTTGTTAAGATTAGGAAGCAAGATTTGCAGTTATCACCAAGACCAACCCACAATACTTGGTATATATTTAGGAAAATTAAATAATTTATCTTTCAAACCAGAATACTCATTTTTTTTTTTTGAGATGAAGTCCCACTCTGTCACCCAAGCTGGAGTGCAATGATGCAATCTCGGCCGAGTGCAACCTCCGCCTCCTGGGTTCAAGCAATTATCCTGCCTCAGCCTCTTGAGTAGCTGGGACTACAGGCACCCACCGCCATGCCTGGCTAGTTTTTGTAATTTGTTATAGACTGGGTTTCACTGTGTTAGCCAGGCTGGTTTTGAACTCCTGACCTCAGGTGATCCACCCACCTTGGTCTCCCAAAGTGCCGGGATTACAGGTGTGAGCCACCTTACCCAGCCGAGAATACTCTCTGGAGTGAAAGAGGTACTCTTAGCAATTCCTGCAAGAAGGTAGGCATAAATTGTTCTAGTCCAGGAAAAGTAGGACACCTGATGACACTACATACTACATTCCACAAATATATGTTGAGCTTAATATAGTTTATAGATCCCTTAATATTCAGTTACCTGCTAGGTGGCTTGAGAATCCAGGAGATATACTCTGTTGGGTAGAAAAGATTCCCACGTGCAAAACTGTAAGTGCGAAACATTTTGCGATATACTTTAAAAAGCGTAGTTTAGAGAAGACAGAGTATTAGTGAAGGCTGATGTTTACTGGAAAGTCACATGGAAGAGTTGAGAAACTGAAAATAACATAATAGTACAGCAAAATTTAAATTAAAATGCTCATAATTTCCGACAAATTATATCACATTCTTATATTTTCTTCTGGCCATATTTCAATACACGAATATTACAAGGCTGATACTATTTTGTGTCCTGCTTTCTTTACAGAAAATATAAGCGTCTTCATGTTCTGTCATAATTTTCATAATTATTTCAACAACCATTAAGTAGTCTCTAGTTGAATAATATTGATGTGACATCCAAAATTCACCAAGCATAAACAATACTGAAAAACCTCTGCATCATGGTTCTTTATTTTTTTAATGACGAATATATTATTAATCCAGTTTCAGACGTGGGTAGGTGGATATCCTTTAGGTAAATTGAAGCGTGGTGGCCTGGAGAAGCCAAAGCAACACAATGAGACCATATGCAGGTCTGTAGTGGCTGAATGATGGCTCCCAAAAGACGTCTACGTCCAATTCCCAAACCCTGTGAATATGATCATATGTGGTCAAAAAGACTTTGTAGACATAATTAAATTAATGATCTTGAGATGAGGAGATTAACCTAAATTATCTGGGTGGGCCCAATGTAGTCATAAGACTCCTTAGAAACTGGAAGCAGGGGGCATCAGCCAGAGGAAATGATGTGATTACAGGAACAGAGTCTGTAAACAGAGTGTGACAACAGTGTGCAGCAGCCTTTGAAGATGGACAGAGGGGATGCTAGCCAAGGAAAGTACATGACTCCTGGAAACTGGTAAAGGCAAGGAAATGAATTGTCCTCTAGAGCCGTCAGAAGGAATAAGCCTGCTAGTGTCTTTCTGGCTCAGTGAGACTGATTTTAGCCTTCTCACACCTTAAACTATAAAATGATAAATTTGTGTAGCTTTAAGCCACTAGGTTTGTGGTAACGTGTCATAGTGGCAACTGGAAGCGAATAAAAGGCCATATACCAGGCCATAGAATTAGGAATGAGAATGGTATCATTTAGGTACGGAAGAGCAGCCTCCTGTCTGAACAGGGTATCCACGTTGAAGAAGTGGGTACACAGAAGGTGAAGGTGAGGTGGAAGCAGTGGGTGGAGAGAAGAGATTTATTTGGCAACAGACTGATGGTCTGAAATCCAAACTCTGCTATAAACTCATAGTTCATTTTGTAAAAGAAGAAAAATGCAATTAACCTTCTGGACATTTTTGAGAATCAGAAAATTACAATAGTTAAAAGCATGGATCTTGTAGCTTTAGCAAGCTTAGCTCAAGTCCTTTGGTTCAAGTGTCATTTACTAATCATGTGCATTTGATTGTGTTACTTACCTTTCAAAGTTGTTTCCATATTTCCAAAATAGGGTTACTGTTGGGAAACATCGCAAAGGAGGAAGGACGTACAGAGTGCCTATAGAAATTGGTTATGAGTAACATATAAACGAGAAACAACGAGCTGCGGAAGGCCGCAGGAGGCCTCTGAGGAGGAAGGCCTCTCCATGCCTCATGTTCCGGTGCAGGGTGAACTAGGCTCTGTTATCATAAACATTGTGCTCAAGGACGTAAAACCCTTTCATAGCACTATGACGTAGCCAGACTTGCAGGCTCCTTGTAAGGCCCAAGTTCCACCAGCTGCATATAAATAATAAGTTAAAGATAATCACGTTCTTGTTTTGTGAAACTCCCAAAATGCCACTGTTATCAATCCTTAGGATGATACATCATTTCTGGCTCACTGATTCACTTCCGGCTCACTGATTCACTCCACCATCACTCCACCCCATCCTATAGATCAAAGTGATTGTCATCAATAAATAGTGTGGATGATCAGAGCTCAGGGCCTTCACTGTCTCCTCCAGAGTAATAAAGTGATGGCCCCCTGGTCCCAGTTTAATCTTTTTCTCATTCCTTTGTCACCACCAAACTTGGGGTACCCACAGGTGACATAGTGCTGGCTCCCTACATTTTGGTGCCCAATGTGGGGCTCATGGATCCTTACATTATGGTGCACCAAGGTGTGGGGCTCATGGATTCCCTACAGGTTACTAATTGAGCCTCCTTTGTGTGGTTGTTGGGAAAATTATATGTATATAATGCAATATAATGTATGCAATGCAATATATAAATGTGTATATTGAATCGATGCTCAATACATGCCAAGTCCCAACATCTGGGAGTGTACACATGTTCATTAATTTAATAAATAACTCCAGGAGTTATTTGTTAAATTTCCAACCTGTATCAGGCACTTTAAAAGTTCAAAAAATTCTCAGGCTGCAATGGAACATAATAGACAAGTCCCCTGCCCTTGTGAAACATATGTAATGGTTTCCTTTCTTTCTTTTTTGAAAAAGAGTGAGATTTTCAGTGTTTTCCAATTATCTCACCTTGCTGAAGTCATTACTTTAGCCTGAAGTGAGAAGCTCTTCTAAGATAAATTCTATTTGTGGTTTTGGGGAGCTGTCATGGTAACAAGCCACCCTTTTAGGCTGCCGGGTATCACTGCTCCCTGATAATATAGCTACCACCCCCAGTCAGCACTAGGTTAATGACATATTAGAGAAAATGACTTTCAAGACTCTCTCATTTATGATGTAAGCCAGAAAAAAGTATTTCCTTTGCTGAAGTTCCTGTCACTTCCCTAAAAAACTTCATAATTAACCATTTTTACAAAAAATAACGTGGCAGTTAGAAAAACACAGAGATATTTATTTTCACCCCCCATAGGACTGAGAAAGGCAGTGATTGGGCTGGGCTGAAGAGATCATACTGTTATAATGAAAGAAGGCTCAACTAGTAGGGGGTATAATAAATGTAAGCCCGAAGTAAATGAATCATTATAAAATATACACTCCATCTCCACAATGAGTCTATTTCATTAAAATAATCTCTGGCATAATGTTGTCCTCTCTTGGCTTTCTCCTACTGTGAATCTATCCATGATTTCACCATTACGAGTCTTGTGCCTTGAGGATATATTCGTAATAAGAATAAAGGGTTCGGGTATTTGCTTTTAATAACTATGCCTCTCATATCCTCCTTAATGCAGCAGAGATTCTGTTTGGAAGAACATGCCAGAATTACTGAAGGATCAATCAATATTGGCAATTAATCATAATCACAGCTGGTAATCATAGCTGCAATTACCAATTGATTAATTAGGACAGCTCTTGAAATGCCAGTAGAAATTTAGTATCATATTAGATTCAGCCCAGTAACCATAAACTTCTACAATTACTTTTCAGCTTACCATTATTTATGTCATATTTCTTTCTATTATTAGCTGCTATATTTATTTATTCATCATTTTATTTGAGCAAGGCAAACTCTTTTACTGTCTTTTTATGGTGGAAATCTACTAAAATATGTTTAAGTCATAGCATTAAATAAATCTAGTGTCAGTGCCAAGCAAATATTTGCAAATTTAGGACATCTATTTGCATTGCTTTCCAGGCTGAGAATTATTTTTTTTACCAAAAAATAGAATTGAAATATATTCTCCATATTGTAAATTGGATAACATCAGCACACTAAATTTATGTGTGCAAAGAATTGTCTGGTTTATTAACCCACTTTTGCAGGCTTGGTAGAAGAAATTTTACACTTTTTTTTTAATGGTAAGCCTATGACCCAGATTAACCAGAACCCCCTAATCTGATCATCTATCATGACACGCATAAGAATATACCTTAAGGAAATTAGGAAAGGTCTAATGTAAATAAAGTAGGGGATCTGCTTAAGAAATTCAGCATGTGTTCACTTATTTGTTTTAAAATTGTGAATTATATACAGCCAGTATAAATCACCACCACTTAACTCATACTTTGATTCAACAAACAGCTTTTACTCACTCTGTGCAAAATAACATACTAGGCACTGAAGGGGATATAGAGAGCAATGAAGCTTGTTTTCTTATCTTGAGTCCATGATTCAATAAAGGAGATGAGATATGGACCCCTGGATAAGAACAAGAGTCATTTATGCAGATGAATAGAAAGAATAGAATTTTTAAAAGTAAAATATGGAAAAAAAGACATTTATCAATATTTACTATTTTTATAGCCTTCCGTTTCTTTAAATCTATTTGCAGAATCAGTGGTACAGTTTTACTCATCTGCATTTCAAAATTTTTATTCAAAGATTTCTTTTCCAAGTCTCTGTGTTCAAATCCTTCTAATTTGTCAGCATTAATTTGTTATTAACTCGATCTTGTATTTAATTCACAATTTCTTAACTCCTAATTGCAAAAATTGATAGAATAAAATAACGCTATTTTATTATATCTTTCTAAACTTTCATCAGAGGCATAAAACACAGGAATGTCTAACTATATATGCTCAACAGATTAAATTGATAATCATTAAATTGAAGTAAATAATAAACATGTTTTTAGTCACATGTTCTAGCTTGTTGTTGAGCTTCCAATAGTTGATGGAGAGACACACTTTGTATGACTCACCCTGTCTGGGTTTGTACCATATGTTCATCCATGTGATGAAGGCATGCTCTAGGTGAGTAACTAATTCTCCTTCAATTTGCAGCTACACAATGCTGTGCTGTGCATAAAATGTTCACTTATCTTCAAAGAGGTTAATTCAAACTATGAAACAGGAACTGTTGAAAACTAATAGACATTTATGAAGGCAGCGTTACAGTGGAAATTTTGATAGCATTTTGTATTACAACCATATTAATAGCAAATTACCTTAGCATGGATAATAGCATTTCACAATGAACACCCAAGGAATTAGGTACTATTAGCTTTGTCCTCAAAAGCACCATCTGCTTCTTAAGAAATGAATTGTGAAAAATCCACATGATGGACCTTGTACATCCTTGGACATTCTGGTGCTCCCAACCCACTCTGAGTTCTATCATTACAGCCTCCAGTCTGCTAAGCCATGCAAATCCCTATGCTCCTGGGAGCAGAGTAATAGGAGTCATACATTGTATAAGTGCTGCTGATTCAACTCCCATTTCCCTCAATACAACTCAAGGAAATGTCCATTCAGTGAAACAGTCTTTTAAAAAGAAAAGGAGAAGTGGCTGTTTTAAAACATCATCTTTTTAACAGATGAGATGTCACAGTCTCCTGTCAAGTGAATACTTCAGTGGCACAGTACTTTGATTTGTAACGGTTATAAAACAGCTATTCCTAGAGCAAATTTAATTATGAGGAGTAAGCAGTTTGGAGGGACTAATTCATATTGCAATGCTTTGGTTGGCACAAAAAATAAGGCTGTCATAAGTAGCCCTACTTGCCTGTCCAAATAGGTTGTTGCATATTCCACAGCAAGGGTTCCATTAGGTTATTAACTTAACAACTTTTAAGATAAAGCAAAAAAAAAAATGATTTAGACCTTGGCTGACTCGAACAAATCTGAATTGTGAGTATGATTCAGAGATCAAAGATAGCTAAAGATGGTAGCTGAATATGTTGAGAAGGTTTGAGTGGCCATGTCAATATTTTATATATTCCAAGGGTCATGAGTAAACACTGTATTATCTACACATTAAAGCTGTTGATTTAAAAAATATTCATGTTGCAATAAACCAGAACAATTCATAACATCCCTTTAATAGCACATGTATCGATGACATTAATGGTGATAATGATGGTAATAGCACAGCAAGGATGTTGGAGAAAAAATTTACCCCAAACATCTGGGAATGCAAATTTTATCATTTGAGCCAGGCATCTTCCTTTCCTAATAGAGACTGCATAATTCTTAAAGAGAGGCAGAAAAATCCTTGTTATCTCTTTATCCCCAATTTTTTTTTCCCTACTTGGCTGAAGGATGGAGGGGATTATAATCCCTCTTTTACAGGTAGTCCCTTTGATGTACAAAGAGGTGCTCTGCTTACTTCTTACGAGGCCCTTAGACTTTAGGGAAAAAAAAAAGATACTCTTATTGAAGTTCAAACTTCACTTTGTAATCCACTTTGATCTCTTTTTCCTTCTGTCCTCCTAGCTACTGTCTTTCCTTGGCCTAATCCAGCTGTAAGCCAGGGGCCAAAGACTTCAAGTAAAGCAGTCTTCAGGGATCAGTCCCTTTCAGACCACCAGGGCACAAAGCAGGATAGAGAAGAATGGATGGTGTAGGAGGTGAGAACATCCAGCGACTGTACCACCCAGGAGAGTGTCTATAAATAGGGAGACACCAACATTAGTTGTTTTATTGTTCTTAAAAGCATTTTTATCATTATCATCGTAAGACAAAAAGGAAAGAGTCTTGATAACAAATTGTATTTTGTATGCCAACTTTAAATTTTTTAAAAATGTCAGGTCATATTGGCTGTCAGAGTGAATAAGAGTCCTTTACGATTTAATAAGGTTGGTGTCTTGCTTGCCAGGGTTGGTACAGACACCTGGAAAGAGCATCTAGGATTCATTATATATTATTTATTTATTTAGAGGCAGGGTCTTACCTAGTTGGCCAGGCTGGAGTTCAGTGGCACTATCATACCTCACTGTGGCCTCAAACTCCTGGGCTCAAGCGATTCTCCAATCTCCAAAGTAGCTGGGACTACAGCTGTGTACCATAATGCTGAGTTCCTGGATTCATTATATTTCTGTACCTTTTCAATAACTATTTGACCCACACCACTTCACACTTCTCTACTTCCTTCATTTGGCTTCATTCATTCACAAATATGCTGCTATTTAGTTGACCTGGTACCATTCCTAGTTTCCAAATGGGTTCCCAGAGAGTAAAGGAGCAAAGCTGTATTATTGGCAGGTGGTTTCCATCAGATACTAAGCAGAGAGCCTACTTTTTAATAAAAGTTGGATCAAGAGTCTTAAATTTGACATTCTTCAGCAGCCATATGGATCAACATGGTGCATTGGTCTTTCTTAAAACCAGATTTCCCTCCATTTCTCCCATTCTAGCTTTTCTTTCTGTGATCTTTTGCCTCTATTCTAGTCCTCCTTTCCTCTTAAAATTTGTCAGATCTTGAAATTGCATAGCAGATTGGGGTTTGTTTTAAAATCAAGTCCCTTTTTGGCTTTCTGTTGCTCTCTTATCCCAAAAACAAAAGTCGTATCTGTAGAGAAATGCAGTGGATCAGTGCTGATGAAGAAAATGATCTAGCAAAGCACATATATGTTATCCACAGGGATTATGGATTGAGTTTATGTCTCTGGCTGGGTCCACATGTCTATATATCATTAAAAGAAAAAACTCTTTAGTTATCCTTTAAATGTTTAGGATGCCTAAAATAGACTATTAGAATAAGCTAAACTACTAAAACAAATACTACAAAATGTAAGAAGTCAAGAGCAATGAGATGATTTGTCCTTCACATAAAAGTCTAGCAAATTTCCAAGTCAGTGTGGTTCAAGGCAGGGTGTCAGGGATCTGGAAGAGATTGCTTCATGCTGCTAGAAACAAATTTTGGTAGTTCTGCCTTCATCAGCCCTGGGTTTCTAAAGTCTATATAACGGCAATCATTACCTCTGTAGCTCATGAGAAAGGCAGGAGGCCATGTAGAAAGATTTTATGAAAAAGGGTGAAAGTGACATACATCTTTCAGCTCAAATCTTATTGGAAAGAATTCAGTCACATGATCACCCTTCAAACAAAGGATGCTTGGAAACGTACAACAGGTGGCATATAGCTTCCCTGCTCTCTAGGGAAAAAGAGTCTGTGTTTTATTCCCAAAACTGTTGATTGATTTCATGTTTTAAATTTATTCATTACAGCAAAATCTTGAGACATAAAAGTGTGGTAAAGGTTATGGAAGTTCTCCCTGTTTCTATTGTTTCTATTTTGCTTTCTGTCTCTCTTTTCTCTCTCCCCACCCTCTTCCTTCCTCCTTCGTGTGTAATATACACATAAACACACACATGCACACACACACACACACATGCACACACCTACACATGCACACTTCTATTCACTGAAGGATAAATTTCTAAGATTATGAGATCAGATTATTCTTTGCTATAATCAATGGTGTGCTGCTTAATGTTTACTATCTAGAGCTCCCACACACAGAAAAAAAACTCTAGAGTTCACCTTAACTAGGAGCATTTGCCAATTTCTGTGGTGTCGTATTCCCATAATGGCCTATTTTAGGCTACCAACATGACATCACTAAACGTGGAGTTGGAAAGGATGCATAATAGCACACCATTATGTATGTGATCTATAATATGGATTCAGTTGATATAAATAACTTTAAAAGCAGTAAAATAATTAGAATGTGAGAAGCCTTGAGTATTTATTATGTTTGTTTTTAACACAAGTTTAGATAATTTAAATTTTAATAGTGGCTGTGTTTAACAACCAGCACACACAATCTTGAAAGTTTAATAATCAGTTCTCAGGCACAATTAAGTTCAGCACAACACTGCCTTTACTATATCCTCCTCGTGTTCAATCATATTTTCTTATTCCCACATCTCTTCCTAACTTGTATATTTCCCCAGTGTAACATTCCCTAATCTCTCTGGCCAAGCTGAACAACTTCCATCCCTCATATTTTTTTCTCTAAATTCTGAATTCTCACTATTTTTGTTGTTAATTAAATCATGCCATGAAAACTACACTAACAATTTAATTCTCTTATTTGTTGGTATACAAAGGATGGGTGGTAATAGTGATCTTTCCATCACTGTTAAGAAAGCCACAGTGCAGATTATACATCCTAGGGTTATGATGGAAGTAGGAAGTAGGAGCTGGAAAATTTTTCCAGCTCAGAGTAGGCTCTTGCAAAATAAATAAATAAATAAATAAATAAATAAATAAATAAATATAAAAAAGGAAGAAATATAATTCTGCAAACAGTATTAACTGAAATGTCTTACAGCATTGCTATACTAGCAGATTATTCTTTTCAGAACAACACACACACATACATACACACACACACCTACCCCTGGTGGAACACAGTTACCAGACTGCTTGACCAAAGTGAACACACTCCCTGGAAATAAACAAGATTTCCTTTTTTTTTTCTTTTTTTTGAGACGGAGTATTGCTCTGTCGCCAGGCGCCAGGCTGGAGTGCAGTGGCGCCATCTCAGCTCACTGCAACCTGCGCCTCCTGGGTTCAAGCAATTCTCCTGCCTCAGCCTCCCGAGTAGCTGAGACTACAGGCGTGTGCCACCATGCCCAGATAATTTTTTGTATTTTTTAGTAGAGACGGGGCTTCACCATGTTGGCTAGGATGGTCTTGATCTCTTGACCTCGTAATCTGCCCTCCTCAGCCTCCCAAAGTGCTGTGATTACAGGCATGAGCCACTGCGCCCGGCCTAAACGAGATTTCTAATGTGGATTTTACTCCTCCAGACCAAAGACCTCCTCATTCTGATTTTTGGAAATCCTGCATCATGATAACAGTCCTTTCACCTACTTACCCTAAAGCACGGACTAACAGTTAACATTTTCTATTAGGAAAGTGGTGTATCAGGAAATGGACCAGCCTATCTATGATATTATTATGGTAGATCATATCATTGTTCTTAAGTATCCATATTTCTTAGGAGAAACAGAAGTCCCCTATTGACATGAGATTTATTGGATCTCCACTGGGAGAAATATGCATACACCCTGTCCCATTGATATTGGACTTGATCTATGTGTCCAACTTTGACAAATGGGATGTGATTGGATGTGACATAAGCATGACTAAATGTAAGCTTTAGGAGCCAGTGAAGATTTAAGAGCCAGTCATCTTGCTCTGCCACAAAAAAAGTCATTTCCCAAAAAGAGGCAGCTTCTTCAGTCTGACTCTTGTGATAAAGATAACCCATGAGGCAGAAAAGGGGAGCTGTAGCTGGTCTGCAGCCAACATGTGACAAGAGTGAGAAATAAATTTTGTTTTGGTAAGCCTATGAGATTTTGAAATTGATACTGCTGCATAAATTAGCAAAACTTAGTATAAATCACATTTAAAATATTTCACAGTTTTTCAATAATTTTTCTAAAATTCATTTTGAACCTGTTTCATTTAAAGTATCACCAAATCCTTGAATCATTACTTTTCCTCCTATTGCTCTATGAATTTTACTCTACTTCTTGCAATATTGGTCCTCTTCCTCCCCCATGACTTTATCTTTAGAACCAAGAAAAATTTACCCTCTGAGAATTTTATCAATCTTATCAACATCTATTCATCATATCATTTGTTTTATAGTTCTCCTATTACAGGGCTGCAGGGTTCTACTGGAGCAGGACACAAAACCTTAGGGTGGGAGGATGGGAGAGGGGTGAGGGATGAGAAAGCACCTAATGAGTACACTGTGTTATTCAGGTGATGGTTACAAAAAAAGTCCAGACTTCACTACTGTGCAATACATCCATGTAGCAAACCTGTACTTGTAACTTTTATATAAACAAACAAAAAAAACCCTTTACATAACAATTGTAATTTTTTTTTTTTTTTTTTTTTTTTTTTGTGGATAGAGTTTTGTTCTGTTGCCCAGGCTGGAGTGCAGTGGTGTGATCTTGGCTCACTGCAACCTGCACCTCCTGGGCTCAAATGAGTCTCCTGTCTCAGCCTCCCAAATAGCTGCGATTACAGGTGCATGCCACCAAGCCTGGTTGATTTTTGTATATTTTAGTGGAAACAGAGTTTCACCTCATTGGCGGGGCACAGTGGCTCACGCCTGTATTCCCTGAACTTTGGGAAGCCAAGGCGGGCAGATCACCTGGAGTCAAGAGTTCAAGACCAACCTAGCCAACAATTATAAATTCTTTGTTTTTAGATAAACAATAGTGTTGGATGTATTTTACATTATCTTACTACGTTTCTATTGTAAAAGACATAGTTCTTTCCAAAATTTACTCTCAACAAGTAACTCTGGGACAAACTTCAAACTATTTAATAAATGTTTTCTCACACATCTACTTTTCCACCTTCATAATTGAGTTCATTGCTCTTTTAGCTAAGCTTCAAATCTTCTATTCATCTCAGAAAAAAAAATTCATTTTTCTAAAATTAAATTTTATCCTAATATTTTGTCTTATCTTACCAAATCCTTTGTCTTACATAAAATAAAATAAACCTTAGGCTTGAGATTTCAAGAGCTGTATTAATGCATCAGTTTATAAAAACTATCCTTATTGCTCTTTGGGAGTTCTCCTCCGTGTTTTGTTCTATTTTATCTTTATATGGTATTCCTTACCCTCCCCACAAACATTTGTTATAATATGTTTAATATGTGTCTTTTAAGAGTTGAAATCATTATTTTTTATTTACTTATGTTTTTGATTTACATATAACTTGTTAGGTATCTTATGTTTTAAAGATGTATTCATGTTGACTGATACATCTGATTTCCTGTTCATAACTATTACATAGTATTCCACGGCATGTGTCCACCTCATTTTACTCATCTATTTCCTTTATGAATCTACGTAAGTGCCTACAGTGTCCTACTATCAAAAACAACAGCAACAAGCACTAGCTATTTCATTCCTTTTGAAATCTGTGTGAAAGGAGTGGATATATATTCAGCAATAAAAATTTCTGTCATTAGGCGTATTAAGTTCTGCTCAATTAATCTACAGAATTTTTGGTATGAATTTATACTCTTCAATTTACCTATACTCTTGCTAGCACTTAAAATTATATGACTTTCTATTTTGGACTGTTACGTAAGTATAACATGATGTAAAGTGTTGTTTTACTATATTTTTCTCTTAACTAATTAGGTCAGACATTGTTGACTACTATTATAAATTCCTCTTATGATTTCTTGTTTAATCTAAAAGTTAGCCTTAGGTTTTTATCATTTCCAGATATACAGTCATTGTTTTTCATTACTTCTCTCCAGTTTACATTTTGGTTCTCTACTTTGAGAGAAATAGAAGTTTGACAGTTCTACTCTTCTCCATATTTTTTAATGTTTTTGAACATTTTCCATTTGTTTATTTCTGTCTTATCCCTTTTATTATTATTTGCTTGTAAATAGCGTTATAGGATGAATGCGTTTCCCTCAAAATTCCCATGGGAAAGCTTTAGCTTTCCCTGTGTGTGTATTTGGAGATAGGGCATCTAGGGAAGTAATTAAGATTAAATAATGATCAGGGTGGGACCCTGATCCATAAGATTAGTGTCCTTTTGAGAAAAGATCACAGAGGGCTTGAACTCTTTTTGTGTGTGTGTTCGAAGATGCCATGTGAGCATAGGGTGCGTAAGGAAAGACAGCAGCATGTACAACCCAAGTCGAGAGGTCCCATCAGACACTGACCCCACTGTCACCTTGACCTTGGATGTCTATCCTCCAGAACTGTGAAAAAAGTACATTTATCTTGTTTAATTAAGCCACCTAGTCTGTGATATTTTGTTATGTCAGCACAAACAGATTAATACAACTAGATAATTGTTTATAATTAAGATCTTATTTCGACTGGAAATATTTATGTGAACAAATAGTATGTTAGAAAAAAAGACTATTTTATAATCTAAGGTACATTATTTAGGGTGCAAACTTGGCAGCAAGAGCCAGGTGTACCTGGTAGATATAAATGATTAACACAATTAATGTGTATTTTTATTTGTTTCAGCAAAAATTACTATAAGCCAAAATGCTCCCTCCCTGACTCTATCTATCCAAATGTCCTCTATGACACAATATTTTATTTGTTATATCCTTTTTCAAAAAGATTTTTCTAAAAACTCCAAAACTTGGTATGTATAATAATTCTCTAATTGGTTTATGTGTTGTTTTATCTTGATTGTAATATCCATAAATCCTTAGAGTCATGTCAAATATGAATTTACTTTTCTCAGTAACTGGATCAAAACTTGATATAAAATTGGCATTTGATGTACAGTAATATATAATTGACTATCATTAATCTATACTATAGGCATATCAATATATAAATCACAATTTACCAGCATATAATAACTGAATTGGAAGTTATATACTTTTATTCTGAGGTGCATAAGGGCAATATTCAGTTTATGTGTGATTATTTTTACAATAAATATTCCTGACTTAACTAGACTTAATGATCTAGGTCTAAGGATTTTATTGCAATGATTTCAAAGCAACATTCTTTGTACTTGACTTAAAATGGAGATTAGATAGTACATTCATTATTATGTGTAAGTGTTGCTTTTAAACAAAATCTAAGCAGCAATATCCATCTTCTTGAGATTACTTAAACCAAGCCTAAAAAATAATCTCAGAAAATTCTTAGGGCCAAATTAATTTATTAGGAAGGATTTTTTTTAAAATTGAGATTGGCAAAAGAGCATCAAAGGATCCGTTACCCTGGACTTGCATGCAAAAACATAACATGTAAGTACCTATATGTGTTTTGTTGAAGAGGAGTTTCATAGCTCTGTAGGACTCTACAAATGGTTTCTCACTTGATTAAAAGTGAGAAACTCCTATTTCAGTGTTTTTACAGAATTGCTTGGTATTACAGTTTGAGAAGCTAATAAAGAACACAACCTTGAAATGTAAGTGTAAAAGAACATTTGATCAAAATGAGGCCCAAATCGTAATTGTTTATATTTCAAGCTGCACTCAAACTTGGTGATGTTAGACCACCTCTGATGAAGTGAAAGCTTAAACAAATAATCTTCCTTGGAATTCATTATAATCTATATTTTTATTGTACTTTAGGTTCTGGGGTACATGTGCAGATCATGCAGGATTGTTGCATAGGTACATAAATGGCAAGGTAGTTTGCTGCCTTCATCCTCTCATCACCTATATCTGGTATTTCTCCCCTCATTATCCCTCCCCACCCTCACCACCCCATGCTGTCCCTCCCCAGCCCCTCCCAACTGACCTCAGTATGTGATGCTCCCCTCCCTGTGTCCACATGTTCTAATTGTTCAACACCTGACTATGAGTGATAACATACAGTGTTTGGTTTCTGTTCTTGTGTCAGTTTGCTGAGAATGATGGTTTCCAGGTTCATCCATGTCCCTATGAATGACACGAACTCATTTTTTTTTCATGGCTGCATGGTATTCCATGGTGTATATGTGCCACATTTTCTTTATCCAGTCTATCATTGATGGACGTTTGGGTTGGTTCCAGGTCTTTGCTATTGTAAACAGTGCCACAGTGAACATACGTGTGCATGTGTCCTTATAATAGAAAAGTTTATAATTCTTTGGATATATACCCAGTAATGGGATTGCTGGGTCAAATGATATTTCTATTTCTAGGTCCTTGAGGAATCGCCACAATGGTTGCACTAATTTGCATTCCCATCAACAGTGTAAAAGTGTTCCTATTTCTCCACATCCTCTCCACATTGTCTCCAGATTTTTTTAATGATCACCATTCTAACTGGTGTGAGATGGTATCTCAATGTGGTTTTGACTTGCATTTCTCTAATGACCAGTGATGATGAGCATTTTTTCATGTTTGTTGGCCTCATAGATGTCTTCTTTTGGAAAGTGTCTGTTCATATCCTTTGCCCACTTTTGAATGGGTTTGTTTGTTTTTTTCTTGTAAATCTGTTTCAGTTCTTTGTAGATTCTGGATATTAGCCCTTTGTGAGATGGGTAGATTGCAAAAATTTTTTCCCAGTCTGTTGGTTGCTGGTTCACTCTAATGATTGTATTCTTTGCTGTACAGAAGCTCTTAAGTTTAATTAGATCCCATTTGTCTACTTTGGCTTTTGTTGCCATTGCTTTTGGTGTTTTAACCATGAAGTCCTTGTCTGTGCCCATGTACTGAATGGTGTTGCTTAGGTTTTCTTCTAGGATTTTTTTTGGTGTTAGGTCTTATGTTTAGATCTTTAATCCATCTAGAGTCAATTTTAGTGTAAGCTGTCAGGAAGGGGTTCAGTTTCTACTTTCTGCACATTGCTAGCCAGTTTTCCCAACACCATTTATTAAACAGGGAATCCTTTCCCCATTTCTTGTTTTTCTCAGGTTTGTCAAAGATCAGATGATTGTTGATGTGTGGTATTGCTTCTGAGGCCTCTGTTCTGTTCCATTGACCTGTGTCTCTGTTTTGGTACCAGTACCAGGCTGTTTTGATTATTGTGGACTTGTAGTATAGTTTGAAGTCAGGCAGCATGATGCCTCCAGCTTTGTTCTTTTTGCTTCGGATTGTTTTGGCTATGCAGGCTCTCTTGTGGTTCCATATGAAATTTAAGGTGGCTTTTTCCAGTTCTGTGAAGAAGGTCCTTGGTAGCTTGATAGGAATAGCATGGAATCTATAAATTACTTTGGGCGGTATGTCTGTTTTCATGATCTTTATTCTTCCCAACCATGAGCATGGAATGTTTTTCCATCTGTTTGTGTCCTCTCTTATTTCATTGAACAGTGGTTTGTAGTTCTCCCTGAGCAGGTCCTTTACATCCTTTGTTAGTTGTATTCCTAGGTATTTTATTCTCTTTGTAGCACTTGTGAATGGGAGTTCACTTTTGATTTGGCTCTCTGTTTTTCTGTTATTGGTGTATAGAAATGCTTGTGATTTCTGCACATTGATTTTGTATCTGAGACTTTGCTGAAGTTGTTTATCAGTGTGAGGAGATTTTGGGCTGAGATGATGGGGTCTTCTAAATATGTCATCTGCAAATAGAGACAATTTGGCTTCCACTTTTCCTAATTGAATACCCTTTATTTCTTTTTCTTGCCTGATTGCTCTGGCTAGAACTTCCAATACTATATTGTATAGGAGTCGTGAGAGAGGGCATCCTTGTCTTGTGCCAGATTTCAAAGGGAGTGCTTCCAGTTTTTGCTTGTTCAGTAATACATTGGCTGTGGGTTTGTCATAAATAGCTTTTATTATTTCGTGATACGTTCCATCGATACCTAGTTTATTGAGGGTTTTTAGCATAAAAGACTGTTGAATTTTTGTTGAAGGCCTTCTCTGCATCTATTGAGATAATCATGTGATTTTTGTCTTTGGTTCTATTTATGTGATGGATTACATTTATAGACTTGTGTATGTTGAACCATCATCACATCCCCAGGATGAAGCCTACTTGATCATGATGAATTAGCTTTTTGATTTGCTGTTGCATTCTGTTTGCCAATATTTTTTGAAGATTTTTGCATCGAGGTTCATCATGGATATTGGCCTGAAGTTTTCTTTTTTCATTGTGTCTCTGCCCAGTTTTGGTATCAGGATGACGTTGGTCTCATAAAACGAGTTGGGGAGAATTCCCTCTTTTTGTATTGTTTAGAATAGCTTCAGAAGAATGGAACCAGCTCCTCTTTGTACATCTGGTAGAATTTGGTTGTAAACCCATCTGGACCTGGGCTTTTTTTTAATTGGTAAGCTATTAATTGCTGCCTCAACTTCAGCCCTTGTTATTGGTCTGTTCAGGGTTTCAACTTCTTCCTGGTTCAGTCTTGGGAGAGTGCAAGTGTCCAGGAATTTATCCATTTCTTCCAGATTTGCTGGTTTGTGTGCATAGAGTTGTTTATAGTAATCTCTGATGGTAGTTTGTATTTCTGTGGATCGGTGGTGATGTCTCCTTTATCATTTTTTATTGCATCTATTTGATTCTTCTCTCTTTTTTTCTTTATTAGTCTGGCTAGAAGTCTATTTATTTTGTTGATCTTTTCAAAAAACCAGCACCTGGATTTGTTGATTTTTTGAAGGGTTTTTTTGTGTCTCTATCTCCTTCAGTTCTTCTCTGTTTTTCTGTTTACTTATTTCCTGTCTTTTGCCAGCTTTTGAGTCTTTTTGATCTTGCTCCTCTAACTCTTTCAATTTTGATGATAGAGTTTCGATTTTAGACCTCTCCTTGCTCCTCATGTGGGAATTTATTGCTATGAATTTCCCTCTAGAGACTGCTTTAAATGTCTCCCAGAGATTCTGGTATGTTGTGTCTTCCTTCTCATTGGTTTCAAAAAACATCTTTATTTCTGCCTTCATTTCATTGTTTATCCAGTTGATATTCAGGAGCCAGGTTTTCATCCTCCATGAAGTTGTGTGGTTTTGAGTTAGTTTCTTAATCCTGAGTCCTGAGTTGTAATTTGATTGCACTGTGGTCTGAGAAACTGTTTGTTATGATTTCCATTATTTTGCATTTGCTGAGGAGTGATTTACTTCCAATTATGTGGTTGATTTTGGAGTAAGTGTGATGTGGTCCTGAGAAGAAGGTATATTCTGTGGATTTGGGGTTTGGAGTTCTGTAAATGTCTATTAAGTTCACTTGGTCCAGATCTGCGTTCAAGTCCTGGATTTCCTTGTTGATTTTCTGTCTCGTTGATCTGTCTAATATTGACAGTGGAGTATTAAAGTCTCCCACTATTATTGTGAGGGAGTCTAAGTCTCTTTGTAGGTCATTAAGGACTTGCTTTATGTATCTGGCTGCTCCTGTATTGGGTGCATATATATTTAGGATGGTTAGCTCTTCTTGTTGTATTGATCCTTTTATCATTATGTAATGCCCTTCTTTGTCTCTTTTGATTTTTGTTGATTTAAAGTCCATTTTATCAGAGACTAGTATTGCCACCCCTGCTTTTTTTTGTTCTCCATTTGCTTGGTAAATCTTCTTCCATCCCTTTGAGTCTATGTGTGTCTTTGCACATGAGATGGGTCTCCTGAATGCAGCATACTGATGGTTCTTGGTTTTTTATCCAATTTGCCAGTCTGTGTCTTTTGATTGGGGCATTTAGTCCATTTACATTTAATGTTAATATTGTTATGTGTGAATTTGATCCTGCTATTTTATTACTGGTTGGTTGTTTTGCCCTTTCATTGGTGTAATTTACTCATTAAGTCATTGGTCTTTACCATTTGGTTCTTTTTTGCAGTGGCTGGTACTGGCTTTTCCTTTCTGTGTTTAGTGCTTTCTTCAGGAGCTCTTGTAGGGCAGGTCTGGTAGTGACAAAATCTCTCAGCAATTGCTTGTCCATAAAGGATTTTCTTTCTCCTTCACTTATGAAGCGTAGTTTGACTGGATATGAAATTCTGGCTTGAAAGTTCTTTTCTTTAAGGATGTTGAATATTGGCCCCCCCTCTATTCTGGCTTGTAGGGTTTCTGCCAAGAGATCTGCTGTGATGTGAGTCTGATGTGCTTCCCTTTGTGGGTGACCCGACGTTTCTCTCTGGCTGCTCTTAGTATTTTTTCCTTTGTTTCAACCCTGGTGAATCTGACAATTATGTGTCTTGGTGTTACTCTTCCAAAGGAGTATCACTGTGGTGTTCTCTGTATTTGAATGTTGGCCTGCCTTGCTAGGTTGGGGAAGTTCTCCTGAATAATATCCTGAAGAGTGTTTTCCAGCTTGGATTCATTCTCCCTGTCATCTTCTGATACACAGATCAGGCATAGATTAGGTCTTTTCACATAATCCCATGTTTCTTGAAGGCTTTGTTCATTTCTTTTCATTCTTTGTTCTCAAATCTTGCCTTCTCATTTTATTTCATTGATTTGATCTTCAATCTCTGATATCCTTTCTTCCGCTTGATCTCTTCAGCTATTGAAACTTGTGTATGTTTCTCAAAGTTCTTGTGCTGTGTTTTTCAGCTCCATCAAGTTGTTTATGTTCTTCTCCAAGCTGGTTATTCTAGTTAGCATTTCTTCTAACCTTTTTTCAAGGTTTTTAGTTTCTTTGCATTGGGATAGAACATGTTCTTTTAACTCAGAGAAGTTTGTTATTACCCACCTTCTGAACCCTGCTTCTGTCAAGTCATCAAATTCGTTCTCCATCCAGCTTTGTTCCCTTGGTGGTGAGGAGTTGTGAGCTCACGGTGAGGGAGAGCCATTCTGGTTTTTTACAGTTTCATTCTTCTGGCTCTGGTTTCTTCCTATCTTGTTGGATTTATACAGTTTTGATCTCAGGTAGCTGATTGGGGAGGTGGCCTTTCCTTTGCCTGCCTGCAGAGGTGCTATTGGGCTGCCACGGATTCAGTGGAGCTGCTGCATCTTTTATTTACTCAGGAAAACTAGGCCGGCTTCTGCAGTGGCACTTCCTTTCCCCTTGCCTAGCTCAATCTCTCCTGGTTGCTCTCTAACTGAAGTTCTGGGTGCGAAACTCTGGAGTGAGAGCTTTTTAGCCTACTGGGCTTTGTGTAGGGGGGACCCATCCTGCTGTATAGACTGTTTCCTTGTTTTCAGTTTCCCTTCTTTCTGGGGGGTGGGTGGCTCCATCCAGCCGGCTTTTTGGCTTTCTCAGCATCAGCCAGTGCTTCCACCTAGATCTATGCTGACTGCCCTGGCGCCAGCCAAAGTTGCTGTTCTGCCCCGTTCAGGCAGCTCACTGAGGCTTTTCAGCCCAGTGAAGATCTCCTGTTCTGTGGGTTGTAGAGGGCTTGGGTGGAGCACTGTATCCAAACCAAAGTCCCAGAAGGGGAGATCCCCTGGTTCTCTGGTCAGTTGCATGCACCTCCTGGGTGGGGCAGTGCCCCACCTTGCCTCAAGTTGCCCTATTTTGTTTATACCCACTGTCCAACCAGACCCACAAAATGAACCTAGTACCTCATTTGGAACTGTGGAGACCACTTGGCTTCTGAGTCTCTCTTGCTGGGAGCTGCTTTCCAGAGCTGCCTCTTCTTTGGCCGTCTTGGGATCTCCCCCATTACAATCTATTATTAAAACTCCTCTAAAAGCACTATAACAGCTAGCACTGTTGTATACATAGAGGAATCCAGATGGCATCTAATGATGGGCGACAGCTGTCAGACAAGGTTATCACAAATAAGTAAAGAATGATACATCAGTAACCACAGCCAAAGAAGAAGAAATCTATGTTTATGATAGAAATAAATCATGTCTTTCTATTCTATGATTCCTGATAGCTAACTTAATTATTCTGGGGAATTCAGAAAGAAAATTTTAAGTATAGGTCTCTCTCAAAGACTCCATTTACAGGAATTAGAAAACCTATTTAAATATTTCAGAAGTCAGCAAATATTTTTATTTGTTAAAATCCAAAATCACCAATAGTTAGTTGAACCTCTGTCACTAAGATAGCCATAATTTGTTAGCCAATATCACCATGCACCAAAGAATCCATAAAATAATGAGAGTTGTCTATACAAATACAGTATTTCTCTCTAAAAATAATTTTTCTAATTCCATTGTTAATTCTGATTAGTTCTTTGCATAGGCTTTGAACAAATTTCTGTGTGAGCAGAGTTCTGTGCAAAGATGAAGCAGCTCCATATATTAAAAAGTTCAGCCTATAATCAAATTTAGCTTTCAAACTCATAAAACTCAAGCTCCCCCTATATGTATTGCATCAAAGGAAACTGAGCACGGATAAGTGGTTACTCTTTCATTTTTCTGGCCTTCATTGATTAATCATGGTGACTCTCTGTGGTGATTCACGGGTTGTGTGAAATGCAATTCCAAAGAAGAGACATAAAGATCTGTCAGCTGGAAACACAGTGCATACTCTAGGCAAAAGAAAAAAAGAAAAAAGAAAAGCAAAGGATTAAAGTTACCTCAATTTCAAATATCACTTGAGATTCACTCCTCAGGGAGAAGCAAAATTTCTTGACATAAATTTTCAAGTGTAAAATGGATACTATCCTGAAGATTTTAAACATCTTTAATCAAATATTAATTTTATAGCAGCTTTGATACAAAACCCCCTCCCAAGGGATGTATGCAGCTCATCAGAAATCTGAGGAATTACACTTGTGACTTGATGAAAAACATAGCTGTCTTGTATGTTTTCCTCACTTTTCCATTAAGCATGTCACATATCCTGAGGTGTTTGTTTTAAACATGCTCACCCACACGGATGCACCTAACACAGAAAGGTACAACAGCAAGTTACTCATTCAAATCTCGACAGCTAATCAACAGGCTTATGAAAGACAAAACAGGAAAGCGCAGTGTTACAGGTTGAATTGTGTTCCCCAATATTCATATGTTGAAGTCATAATCCCTCATACTACATAATCTAATCTAATCCCTCATACTCAGAGAGACACCAGGGATAGGCACACACACACAGGAAAAACCAGGTGAAGGCGTAGTGAGAAGGCAGCCACCTGCCAGCCAGGGAGAGAGGCTTGGGAGAAACCAGACCTGCCAAACACCTTGGTAGCCTCCAGAGCTGTGAGAAAATTATTTTCTGTTGTGTAAGCCACCCAGTCCATGGCATTTTGTTATGGAAGCCCTAGCAAACTAATATAGGGAGAGATAAAAATTAGTAAAAAACTGATATTTTGTATCCAACATGGAAATTATTCTCTAAGGGACTATGCTATGCCTAGGTGATATGTAATTACCTATGCATGCAACACTATTGTGTTGTTCAGCAAAACTTAGTATATTGTTATAAATTTAGGATGCTAATTAGTTTATCTGTTTATTCAATCACACTAATTGTACATAACCTCTGCACATTTTTTTCTAAGCCATGTTACCTGCTCTGAAGGAGTTTCTAGGGTAATTCTGTGAACAAAACATAACTATTTAATTGTTTATTTATGTAAACTAAGGGTATATGAACAATATATTGTGGGTAGGGTAAAAGGGTTATGTGACACTAAGGTAATTGATTTAATACATGTAATTGATTTAATACACACAATTGATTTAATGATCAATATTATGTGTTAATTGGATATGCTATGATATACAATGAGCTAAACTGTTTATATTCACACTCAATAATCACAAAAATTCTGGGAGCTGGGTGTTAATGCCGCCTATTATCCAATAATTTAAACTGAAACTCTGAAGTTAAGAAAATTACTCAAGTCCATGTAACTAGTAAGTGACAAACAGGATGTGAATTTAGGTTAATAGGTCAACAAACCCTGTGTGTTTAAATGCCATGTGATGTAAAGATCTGGATCTGATCTCCTAATGTTTTAAATAGCCATAGGGGAAATATATATATATACAATTTTTTTCCAGACACTTTTCAGTACTGTAATGTGAAAAACAAAAGACATGTATTAACTTTCTTAATTTGCCACTATATGTCATATATGTTTATTCCTATATAATTTATTACCATTAAATGATGCTAAGAGCTGAAAAAGATGTTCAAGTCATTCTTGTTCAAGTCTCTTATTTTCCATTGAAGAACTTGTTATTAAAAGGAACTAGAACCTGATCATGGAAGGCCATCTGAAACAGCTCTTTATGGAACATCTGCTTTTATCTCCCTTGCCTCTGTAGTCTTGCTTTTCCTGCTTTTCCATCCACTAAGTATCAAATGCTTATGTGTATCTCCTGAGTTTACTTACATGTTACATTCCTACATGTTATTACATGTTAACATGCATATAATATTTCATGTTACGTGCAGAAGCAGGCTTACAAGTTGATATGGTTTGGCTGTGTCCACACCCAAATCTCATCTTGAATTACCAAGTGTTGTGGGAGGGACCTAGTGGGAGATAATTTAATTATGGGTGCAAGTCTTTGCTGTCCTGTTCTTGTGATAGTGAATAAGTCTCAAGAGATCTGATGGTTTTATAAGAGGAGTTCCCCTGCACAAGTTCTCTCTCTTTGCCTGCCGCCATCCATGTAAGACGTGACTTGATCCTCTTTGCCTTCTGCCAAGATTGTGAGGCCTCTCCAGGCATATGGAACTATATCCATTAAAACTCTTTCTTTTGTAAATTGCCCAGTCTTGGGTATATCTTTATTAGAAGCATGAAAACGGACTGATAGGGAGGTTCAATTACAATTCCCAAGAAAATGTAATCTGATTGGTCCAATTGGGGTCAGCTGTTTTATGACTGATGTATGAAGTGGATATTTGAGTTCATAAAGTAAAATGTATAGAAAGGAAATATTTTAGAGAATTCATGCATAGATTACTGACTGATATTCTAAAAGATGTGATATTCTAAAATATAGTAATAAAGTTCTGTGGTCATCACAAATTCTTGAAAATAGCTGGTTCTTCATATAGAGATAAGAGCAAGTATGTAACATACTGGTCTGGAGTTTCCAACACCTAACTATAGGCTTAACTTTTTGTTCACTAATCTCATTTGTGATTATTAGAATTTTATTATTTCCTGTGATTTCTCCAGAAAATAATGATCATGAGTAGTATGTCCCCATGGATAAATTGTGTCCTTATGAATTCACTTGCAGTGATCAGAACACAAATCTCAGTTTAATATTTTGAATGATTGTCACAACTTTCATTTAAGTTACATAGAGCTGAAATCCCACCCTTCATGACAGAAGACATTCAAAAGCCACAAGCTGTTTATAAAAAAGAGTTTCCCAAAATATGTTTACAAAACATGAATCCCTATAGGTGGATTCTGTAATGAAAATAAATCAGAGGAAAAAACTATATGTGGTAAAGCCCCTTATTGGAGAAATACAGTACATATTAGTACATAAAAAAGCTCTGACAAGCCCTGTAGCTAAGGAACCTACTTAACAGTTTCATTTTTGGTAATGAAAAAGCAATGCACATATAAGCAATGAGAAAAATGATGTGAGTAGAAGATCGTTTATTGGCTCATGTAAGCAAACTTGAGAAGAACAGATGGTTTCAGGAACAACTATATCTGTTAATAATCTGACCTTAAAGGTACTGAATTTCTGTCTCTTTCCCTTTCTCTGCCAGAGACTCTACTGACCTATGCTTAGTAGCTTGATTATTGAATGTCAGCTTTCCCCAAACAATAGAGTTTAATATTTACTACCTTGAAACCAGCTTCTCAAATTCAAAAAATGCTGGGAAAGGATTGATCTATAAGCCTATTCCTGGAACACTCACAGTGTCTATGGAGACGGGATACTTAATTACCCTAAATGATGAGTTTCCTAATTTTTAATCAGGCTAAGCTAGGCTATGTTGAGGTAACAAATAACTCCAAAATTTTAGTGGTCTAAAATAATAATGGTTCATTTCTTCCTCATAGCAGAGTAAAACATTGAAGCTGTAGCTCTTCTCTATGTTGTATTTAATCTAAGATCCAAGCTTACTGAACAGACTCCATTTGGACTAATTCCAGCATGATGAATAGAGAAAACAAGCATGGCACACCATATACTGGCTCATTATGTGGGATATGTATCACTTCTGCTCACATGGAATTGGCCAAATAAGCTCCGTTGATACAGAGGAGGGGAAGTGAAGTGCCGTATCATTTTAAGTCCCATTAAATGATACAGAAGTGGGGAAGAGTGTGGCCCCTGGCTAGGGCTCCCTGCTGTGCCTGTGCCCACAGACCTAGGTGAGGACAGGCATTTTTGTTTTTCTGCCCAAATGAATTTCCCAAGACCACCCTGGGCTGCCACACCCCCATCCTGTGCTTATAAAAACCCGAGAACCCCGGCGAGCACACACACAAGAGGCTGGACATTGAGAGAAACACATTGGTAGAAGAAGACACAAGCAGCTGGACGTTGCGGGGAGCATGCTGGCAGAAGAGCACGTGGCAGACGCCAGCACGCTGGCAGGTCATTGACCGGTGGAACCAGACGGAGTTTGGCTGGGGCAATCAGAGATGAGCCGAGCCACCAAGCGGCTGAACTCCAGGGGAAAACCCTCTCCCTTCTGGCTTCGCCATCTGCCTAGAGCTTCTTTCACTCAGTAAAATCCTGCAGTCATTCTCCAAGCCCACGTGTGATAATCTGATACTTCTGGTACACCAAGGCAAGAAACCCGGGAGACAGAAAGCTCTCTGTCCTTGCAATAAGGCAGGGGTAGCCACCTACTTATGGTGAAACTAAAAAAGCACCCTGTAACCCACATCCACCGTGGCTTCAGCTGTAAACACACACTCCTAGGCATTGCAGTGGGCTTGGAGCCCCACAAGCTGCCCCTCTGTATGCTTCCCTAGAGGTATGAGCAGTGGGTCACTGAAGAAGAAGGGAGACACACCCCATCACATACCCTGCGAGGGGGACAAGGGAACTTTTCTTGTGTCACCATGACCCTGCTTGATATTATTGAAAAAGAGGAATGCAATCCTTCTACAGGGGAAAGCTGAAAACATTTTTAAGCAGTAATAAAGTCTACTAGCATACCTTTTTAATCATTGATACTCACCCTTCTTTTTCTCCCCCATTCAAAACAGTTCTATCACTATTTTGGCTGACAGAGTAGCTTCTATATAGAACATTTCTTGTCTCATGGAAGAAGAATGAGTACCACATATTGATTCTCCAAAGCTTTTCCAGGAAATTTCACTGACATTTCATTGGCCAGAGCAGGTTACATGGGCATGCCTAACAACAAGTGAGTAGGGAAAATTAATCTTCATTCTGAGGGATATGAATATATTTTATCAAAACTGTAGTTTATCACATTTGGCCTCTAATTTGGGAAGGGAGTAGACATTATGTGTGGCAGGCTCAACAAGACTGCAGTTTGGATAAATATTTGTCTTAGTGATAATATGTTTAAATGAATTTCATGGTAAATTGAATTTGGAAACTGCTGAAGATAGGATCTTTTTCTTGGTGATTGGCAATGTACATTAGCATATTAAACAATGTGAGCAGAGCTGCAATAATACTTTTCTTATTATTGGGCTTATATAATCTTATTATTATAGGGGTTATATAATCAATTTAATCCCAAATATCCCAAATTTTTAACTTTGAGACGTATTTTCACGCTGAGAAACACCATTATGGCGATGTTAGTTCCAGGAAGTTTTGTGCCAAAGTAAACTCATAACATTCACCAGAAATCTCTCTTGAAAAGTCTGCAAATCTTTAAATTTGGAAGCAAAATAGTTCTCACCATGTTTCTTCCTTTATTCTACTCCCAAAGTTAGTTATGCATTTCCTTTGCCACAATCTAACGCCCCTTCAAATTTATCAAGAATTTCATTTTTCAGAAAACATTCTGTTCTTTTTCTATTAAAAAACACATATTACTTTATGAGAGTTACTACATTTGGCACTAGAAGAGAATAAAAAGTCACATTGTTATTTTTTTCCATCTTTTAAAGATTGTAATAAAATATTCAAAACATAAAATTTGCCATTTTGACTCTTTTCAAGTATACTATTTAGATGCACTAATTGCCTTCACAATATCATGCAATCATCACCACTATTGATTTCCAAAAATTTTTATTGCCCTGAACAAAAACTCAATAACTTGTTAAGCAATAACTCCCAGTTCTTGTCTTTTCTTAGCCCTTGGTTTAATCTCCTTTCTGCCTCTATGAATTTGCCTATTCTACATATTTTATATAAATAAGATTATACAATATTTGTTCTTTTGTATCTGACCTATTTCAATTAACATAATTTTTAAAGATTCGTCCAGGTTATAGTATGTATCAGAACTTCATTCCTTTGTATAGCTGAATAATATTCCATTGTATGTATATATCACATTTTGTTTATCCATTAATTTTTTGATGGACACAAATTTTGTTCAGCTTTTGGCTATTGTAAATAATACCTCAATAAACATTGGTATACAAATACCTATTTGAATCCCTGTTTTTGATTTGATATCTATCTAGGAGCAGATTGCTGGGTCATATGGTAATTCTATGTTTAGGTTTTTGAGAAACTGTCAAACTGTTTCCCATACTCATTCCATTATTTGCCTTTCCTTCCAGCAATGTACAAGGGTTCCAATTTTTTCCACATTCTTACATTGCTTATTTTTAAAGAGCTGTAAGTCTTACCATGAATACTGGTCTGTTGTCATGCAAGATTCAAATTCACATCTTGGAAATGTTAGAATGGTATACCATGACTCACTTATGCATTTTTGTATGTGCTCATGCTGTTTTCATTAACAATAATGATAATGATAATATACATCAAGGATCTACTCTAATAAGAAACATTGAAAAAGTAGCTTACATTGTTGAGAGAGACTGACTCTGACAAAATAATTCCTTAATAGGCTTTCCTGGACCCCATCCCATGAATGCATCAAGTAACTGATTTTGTTTCTTTCTTTCTTTTTTTTTTTTTTTTTCAAATAGATTTCCTGCCGACAAAAGAGATATTCACCCATTGTAAATCATTAAATGAGTTCTCTAGTATGAATGAGTCCCTTGAGAGTTGGAGAAGACAAAGTGACTCTTTTTTAGTGCTTGTTTCCCCGGTATATCCAAGGTCTACAAATTTAAGAAGAAGGAAAAGAACTGAGTTCATATCTATGAGTTCCTACTATAAGAAGTTTTTCATTTAATATTCACAATGGCACTATAACTCAGGAAGAAAACGTAAAGGAGTAACTAGGCATCTAGATTACGAGTTCATATTACTTGGGTTTAACTCCTATTCCAATCCTGAACAGCTACATCACTTTTAGCAACTTTCTTGTATTCATTCATACACCCTTTCATTCAACAAATATTTATTTAGCATTATATGATGTGTGTCTGTATTGACCTAAAAGACACAATCTCTCTTTTGTAAATTATACATTACTTGGAAATAAATATAAACATTAAAATGCCATAAATAAAATGAAGCATGGGAAGAGGTTAGATAATAACCTGTTTTATTATTTAAAATGGGAATAATAATATCTACCTCAAAGGTCTGTTGTGACAACTGAAATAATGTAATTCATATGAAGTACTTTAGCAGAGTGCTTCGCTTTTAGGGAGTGTTATAAAGGGATGAAGAAACTAATGTCCACCTAGTTTAAGTATCCAACAAGATCCACTCAGCTAGGAAGTGGCAGAGCTAGAATTGAAATATAATTTGCCTGCCCATAAACAGCTTTCATCCAGAGATTCTACATGTTGAGAGCTACAGAAAGAGAGAGAGAGATGAACATAGATGCATGTCCTGGAAAGTAGTTTTTGTCTATCATTACCAAATGTATATTTCTCATAAATCCTATAACTATCATGAAAAAAGGAGCTGAGTGAGTCACTTCCATATTTGGAGTCAGGATGGACATATTTCTCAAAGGAAGTGTTTGAGATAGGGAATCTGTAAAGTCCGATTTCTCTCTTTCCTTCCCTGGAACAATAATGTCATATGACCCTTGGGCTAAGGTTTTAAGAAAAAGTTATCTATCCATAAAATGGAAACACTTTCCTAGGCCAGGGTAAATTATAGCCAGAATGAGAATTTGGGGTGCTCACACACTCTTCTGTCACTCACAAGCCCTGCAGAGCCTTTTTTCCCCAAGTTCTAAGAAATTGACTAAGGTTAGAAGCCACACCCACTGCTAAAGTTGGCAATGGGTGAAGATATATACTTGATCTCCTAACTTCCTTGAATTTCTATATAAATTAGGTGACAGCATGTCCCAATTTGCCTGACAGTTCACATGTATGCTGGTTGTGTTACCATATTATTAATATCCTCTCCTTTCCTTGTCACAACCATCTCTCTTTGTACAATAAATTTCGTGTCCACCCTATGCGCACTTAGAGGCATAGAGTAGCTAACAATTGCTAGTGATAGAACTTGTGAATGAAGGAAACTTTACTTTGAGTTGTTTAATTGCAGCCTGGAAGACATTCAAAAATCCATTCTTTTAGGGTGCTTTTTCCTTTGACATGATGTGATTCAATTTGAAATTTACATCTATTTACTAATAATGAAACTGCTAATAGTTCTTGCTCATTTTCTGTGCTCAATTCTACATACCTGCACTGCAAGTGAATAATTGGATGTCTAAAAAAACACAGGATAACCTGACTGTCTCTGTGATGATATTTCAGGTTATTAGTGAAAGTTTCGTATATAAGGTTTTTATGCCTCTCCTTAAATAGAAACAAAAAACAATTAAGCTTGTTCAATAGAAGCAGTGCTGATCTAAGTGAGAGGTGAGGATTACAGTGCTTCCAGACTTAATGTGCCTTTAGTTGCTTCGTTTTCTAACTGAAATTGGTAAGCAGATTAAAAAGACATAAAAAATAAACACAATCTTGTGGCAGGTGTTCCTTGGCCATAAGAAAATGTTTTACAGGAGCTTCAACTCACATTATCCTCTTCTCTGGTATTCAGTGAAATGGTGGGAAAAAACAAACAACAAACAAAAAAAACCTCTTAAAACATTCTTCTGTCTTTGCATCATAGGATGGACCGTTATCTTGAGTAAAAAGGTATTTTCCAAAATCTGATTGTTTTCTTGTCCAAAACAGTTTTAGAAATTGGAACTTTGTCATGTCTATAATCCCAGCACTTTGGGAGGCCGAGGTGGATGGATCACCTGAGGTCAGGTGTTCAAGACCAGCCTGGCCAACATGGCAAAACCCCATTGTGACTAAAAATACAGAAATTAGCCAGGCAAGGTGGTGGGTGCCTGTAATCCCAGCTACTTGGGAGTCTGAGGTGGGAGAATCACTTGAACCCAGGGGGCAGAGGGTGCAGTGAGCTGAGATTGTGCCACTGCACTCCAGGCTGGGCAAGAGCAAAAGTTCATTTCAAAACAAAAAAAAAGAAAGAAAGAAAGAAAAGAAAAAAGAAATTGGAACTTGGTTATGTGAGCAAAAATTAAAGCCTAAATGTCTTAATTTGGCATTTAGAGCCCTTAACCTGGTCCCCATCTACATTATCCTCCCCCTAATTTTTTTTTCTTTGCTAAAAACAAATCAAACTACCTGAATACCAGAAAAACTACTCCTTCCTGTCTTCACGGATTTGTTCATACTATTCATTCCACCTAAGGTGATTTTTTTCTTCCCTGCAACAAATTTAAAATCCATTTCAAAGTCTAGTTCAACTGTCAAAAATTTCCAATAAATACAATTTCTTTCTCCTTTGAATATCTATAGAATAGTCTCTCTGAGTTTACTTTTTGAGCTTATGTAATAGGCATTTATGCATTCATCTGATTTTCTGTAAAAGATTGTAGGTTCCTAGGAGGCAGGTTTTATAATTGATCTTTTGTACCTTGCTAAATACCATCATGGTTTTCAGCATAAATTTGTTATGCAATGCCAGTTTGTTAAACAATAAGTAAATATAGGAAGGAAGCAAAAGAAAGGAGAGAAAGGAGAATAAGAGAAAAATAAATTGTAAGGACAATCTTTCCAGGATAATAGAGTGTGTCTCATTGTGGTATATTGCAATATGAAACACTTCACCCCAAAAGATGATAAAGACATACACTCTTGGGTTTTACGTTAACTATGTAAAGTATTTAGAAGATGGGCACACAGTAAGCACTTTTTATGATTTTAATTGTCACGTAGTTTGCAAACTTCTCAACTCAAGCCTACTGAAAACATAGTGGTTTAGTGTAGTGGAATGGGGACACGGTTTGACTGAAAGCATTCAAACTTTAGCTCACTCATGCACAAGGTATCTACTGGTTAAGGATGTTTAATCTGCTTGATCCAAAATGTTTCTGAAGTATAAAATGAAGATTATAATAGAACAAATGTCATAAGATTGTGCTAAGCATTAAATGAAATAGTGTTTGGAACTTAGTAGTCATTTAATAAATAGCCACAGTAGTAGTCAGAGACTCAATTCCTGTCTACACCTGTGTCTTTCTTACAAGGACTTACAAGGACTGCTCTTAAATTACTGAGGCAGCTTTCTGATTTGCTCATGCATGCAGTGAGTTGGCAGTGCCTATACACTTGTCTCAAGTAAGGATAAAGTTTAGAGTACAATTATACTATGAATGTTCATGTGAGACTCAGCCGTCTCTGAGATTCTTCCTGAAATTGTCCCTTTACAATTGCAATTGGCTTTTGCCTTTTCTATGCCCAGCTTTTCCTCAGATCATTTCCATAATGAATGCTTTGCGCTTGAATCCTTGTCTTAGGGTTGGCTCCTGGGGAAACTAATCTAAGAAAATGACATATTACAAGGGAGAGCAGAATTGAAAACTTTGGCATGAAACATCCATCTTTATTGAGTTGAAGACTCTTTTTCTGTAACAATATAACCATCCCTTCCATCCCCCAAATTGATTTATTTCTACCTTACCAAGCTTCTATAGTACTTACTATCTATGCCCTATTTGACATTTAACTTGACATACTAGTTTTCTAGTACTGTGTAACAAATTACCACAAATTTAAAGCCTTAAAATAATATACACTTATTATTTCACAATTTGCTTGGGTTAGGTATCTAGTCATAGCTGTCCTGGATCCTCTACTCATGGTCTCTCTGGGCTGAAGTCAAAGTGTCAGTCAAAACTGTAATCTCTTTGGAAGCTCAGGGTCCTCTTCCAAGCTGTGTGGTTGTTGTCAGAATTTAATTTCTTGCTGTTATCAGAATAAGTCCCACAGTTTCTTGTTGACTATTGGCCAGAGACTGCCCTCAGCAAGTAGAGGCCATCTTTGGTTCTTTGCCATGGGACGCCGTCCATCCTTAGTTCACGACAGCGTTGTTTTCTTCTTCAGTGCAAGCAGCAGTAATCCCTTACTTTGAATACATCTGATTTCTTTTAAGGAGTCATCTAATTAGATCAGGCCCAAACAAGATAATCTCTATTTTATTAACTCAAAGTCGACTGATTAGGGGCATTAATTAAATCTGATATATCCATTCTGCCACGTAATCTAACGTGATCACAGGCATAATGACCCAGGATATTTATAAATTTCACTTACACTCCAGGGAAGAGAATTATATGGGGGATATTTAAGGAGAGGGCCGGAATTTTTGAGACCATCTTAAAATTTTGCCTAATAAATTTGTCTTCTGTGCTTACTTGCTATATATAGAGCCCTTTGCTGGGGGTGATGCTACATAATCTAAAATTACTGAGTATTTGGGAAAGT
This sequence comes from Cacajao melanocephalus, assembly GCA_963573385.1. NCBI lineage: Eukaryota > Metazoa > Chordata > Mammalia > Primates > Pitheciidae > Cacajao > Cacajao melanocephalus. The sequence goes on along the minus strand of CAUYLG010026093.1, from coordinate 10,032 downwards.
GTTTTTGATAGTGGTGGTATCATTATCTTTCTTTTTTTATACAAGGGAGGTAATATGACTATATCCTATGATTTCCACAATCCAAATGTCAAATCCGAAAACATTGTTCCTCCCCCCCAAATAAAACAGAGGTAATTATAGGTATCATTTATATAGCAAATAATTTGATTTCTATGATTCTGATTATTTTTCTGATGTGGAAAATGGATATAACATTCCTCCTCTCATTAGGTCGCTTGCTAAAAGGATTAAAGAAAATTGTTATAGAAATACCTGACAGATAATAGGTGCCTAATATTTGGAAGGTACTTTGTCTTCTCACTCCCTGTACAGAATGTCTTAACTAAATTTTCTAGAAAGAAGAGCTACTTTTAAGAACATGTGGAATATGTACTTCTAAAAAGCAACAGATGCTTTGGGAAGTAATTAACTAGTGCACATAGAAGAGGACATTTATCAGTCACAGAAAGCGTTTTACTTAAAAAGGCAGTTTAAAAGAGGTAAAGAGAATGAGAGAAAAAACAATGAATTGCAAACTGATTTCTCCTTCCGGAAGAGAGTTTACGGAGGGGATTGTGGTATGGAGAGTTATCAGTTAAGTTCTATATTTTGCAAGTGGTAAGATATTAAAAGTCCAGAGGTTTGGAAATTTGATGGAATTTATGGGATAGGGCAAATTACATGTTTTCTAGAATATGTCTTATCTTGGTGTCTGGGGACTTCAGGATTTCAGCACAGGTGCATAGTAAGACTTTAACAAATACTACTCAATGAAGTATAGAATGCTTGTCAGTATATTGCTTCCATATGCAAACAGTCAACAAGTGTATAATTGTGACAGAGTTGTTTTTGTCTTGATTTTTAAATAACAATTACTGACAGCTTACTGTGGACCAGGTATTCTGCCAAGCATTTTGTATCTATGGCCTAATTCAATCCATGGTGAGTGTGTACCACAATTATTTCTCTTTTACAAACAAGGAAACTGAGACTCAAAGAAATTAACTTGCCCATAAAAGCTAGCACAAAAATTAGAAAGGCATAAATCAGGTTGGAATCATGTTTTGTATAAGTCCTAAGCTATGCCCCAAAACTCTCTGCCATACGTAATTAAAATAGTATGCCCTTAGCATTCTTTTGCATGAATCTTGGTTGTCAATTAGGAATCACCCTGCTAAGTTCTCTTCAGGGGACCGTTTCCACAGGGTTTCCTGATTTGAATTCACTGATGTATTTCTTTCTGTGTCCCTTGTGGACTGGTTGGCAAATGAAAGTCAAGAGCGAACTGAAAGAAAATTCTAGCAGGAAGGAACCTCCAGTGAATGCTTCATTTACAAGGATGGAGGAATGCTTACTGGCTTCACCCATGTTCTTTAAAGCATTCACACATGCTAGTGTGTTAACAGCAAAGCCCATCACAAATGACTATTTCCACTTTCAAATCGTCTCATATTATCTCTGCTCAGTGACTATGAGTGGGTTTAATCTATTCCTCTCCATTCAAACCATTTTATTCTAACTACCAAATAACATTTCCCATTTTCCATATTCAGGGAAAGGCTGAGTCATTTAAATAGAGTTTTGCATGACTTACTTAAAGCTGACAGTTTGCATGTATGGAATTTAAACTCTCCAGAAACCTGGCGAATTCCCTTCGATTTTATTAGTTCATAACTTTTTGAAAAATAGAAGAACACCCTAGCTTGAAAAGATATTAGTGATGCAAAAAAAAGATTTCTTAATATCAAAACAAATCTCCTGAGTCAGGGTCAGTACTATATCTAAATGGTAATTCTCCTGAATCTAGGTATAGAATTGTGGATTCTATACTCCTTTTTTTGTTCCAAATTACTTTTACATAAATTTGAACTAATTTTCCCTTGGGACTTTAGGAATCTTCCATAACATAGGGGCCATATTTATACGAAAGCTAACAGATAGGATTGGAAAGAGTTTACCAGGGTATACATATGTGAGTATTGTCACAGAAAATAGTTTAACGTGCTATTAAAATTGTAAACTAAACTATATTTTTAAGAAGAAGTTTCTTGACAACCCTTTACTCTGCACTATTTGGGTAGATGAAACACAAAAGTTTTACACAGTTACTAAGAGAAAAAAAGTAGAAAGTTATTCAGAAATAATTGCTTATATAGACTGGCTACACTATCTCACACATGAAATGTATACACTGATTATCAAATGTAAATGGGCATCCAAGTAATAAAATCAGAGAAGTTCTAAGTTTTACTTTTTCTAACTGGTGACTACTGGAAAGGTTACTTAGTGAAGATAATGTTTTAAGTTTACTTACCTGTAATGTGAAGATAATGACAAGTATTTCACAGAGTTATAAAGATTAAATAAGGTAGAGGCATGCATGTAAGCTCTCAAAATATAACTATAAACAGCATGATACTGGTACCAAAACAGACACATAGACCAACAGAACAAAACAGAGGCCTCAGAAACAACACCTAACATCTACAACCATCTGATCTCTGACAAACCTGACAAAAACAAGCAATGGGGAAAGGATTCCCTATTTAATAAATGGTGTTGGGAAAACTGGCTAGCCATGTGCAGGAAGCTAAAACTGGACCCCTTCCTTACACATTATACAAAAATTAACACCAGATGGATTAAAGATTTAAGTATAAGAACTAATACCATAAAAACCCTAGAAGAAAACCTAGGCAACACCATTCAGGACATAGGCACAGGCAAGGACTTCATGACTAAAACACCGAAAGCAATGGCAACAAAAGCCAAAATAGACAAATGGGATGTAATTAAACTTAACAGCTTCTGCACAGCAAAAGAAACAATCATTAGAGTGAATTGGCAACCAACAGAATGGGAAAAATTTTTTGCAATATACCCATTTCACAAAGGGCTAATATCCAGAATATACAAATAACTAAAGCAGATTTACAAGAAAAAAAACAAACAAACCCATTCAAAAGTAGGTGAAGGATATGAACAGACACTTTTCAAAAGAAGACATTTATGTGGCCAACAAACACATGCAAAAGTACTCATCATCATTGGTCATTAGAGAAATACAAATCAAAACCACATTGAGATACCATCTCATGCCAGTTAGAATGGCGATCATTAAAACATCTGTAGACAACAGATGCTGGAAAGGATGTGCAGAAAAAGGAACACTTTTACACTGTTGGGAGCATAAATTAGTTCAACCATTATGGAAGATGGCGTGGTGATTTCTCAAGGATCTAGAAATAGGAATTCCATTTGACCCAGCAATCTCCAAAGGATTGTAAATATATATCCAAAGGATTATAAATCGTTCTATTATGAGGATACATGCACAGGTATGTTCATTGCTGAGCTGTTTACAGTAGCAAAGACCTGGAACGAACCCAAATGCCCATCAATGATAGACTGGACAAAGAAAATGTGGCACATATACACCATGGAATACTATGCAGCCATAAAAGACAATGAGTTCATGTCCTTTGTAGAGACATGGATGAATCTAGAAAACATAATTCTCAGCAAACTGACAAAAGAACAGAAAACCAAACACCATTTTCACTCATAGGCGGGTGATGAACAATGAGAACACATGGGCACAGGGAAGGGAACAACACTCACTGGGTTAGGCTGGGGGAGTGGAGGGGAGGGGAGGAGAGGGACAGCAGAGGGTGGGGAAGATGAGAAGGGATAACGCTGGGAGAAATGCCTGATGTAGGCGTTGGGTGGGAGGGGTGGGGCAAGATGGAGACAGCAAACCACCATGGCATATATGTACCTATCCAACAATCCTGCAGGCTGCAGGATGTGTACATGTACCCCAGAGTCCAGTTATTATATATACATATATATATACATATATATATATAAATATATATATATATAAACTGTACTATGTTTTTCTTTTTCCTTCCTAAGTATGCTTCAATTTCATTAACAACTTGCTCACAATGAATTTCAAATCTATAACTGAAATAAGCCTTTGAATGTACTTAGTTGTTTCAAAATATTAACTATGAATTGAACCATGAGAAAAATCAATTTGAATTGTAACTTCTTTTTGTGTTCATAATTAACTGAACTAGGTCAGAACCAAAGCATCAAAATACTATCCTAATGGAACCTGAATCAAATTATATTTGATCAGTTTAGATTCATTACCAACTCACCGTTCCATCTCGTAGATATTGTACACTCTTTGATATCTAAGATGTATCTAAGATGTATCTTATTTCACCTCTTGTCACCCAGCCTGGATAAATGGGTCATCTGATTCATTTGTGTTAAAAAATAAATAAGGCCATTTAATCTCTGCCACAGATTTTTTCATCTCTATATGGTAATAACAAATAATTTTCTACCTTTTTAACTGGATGCTTGAAATCCTAAGTCAGATAATTGACATAAAATTGCATTGATAAAATATTATGTTCTAAAATTATCATTTAACATATAGATAGCCAATATATTATGCTATGTTTTTACTATTAGTAAACTTTAAACACTGCTGCTAATGAAATCCACCAATTTATGATTATTACCACAAATATAATCATGCCTTTCCCAATTATGTTCTGAAAGAATGGTTTTAAAACATCGATAGGGATTGTGTGAACTCTGAATATAAAAGAAAGTCAGCACCCCAAAGTGTCTGAAGACCCCAAAGTGTCTCATCAGTCTTAACAATGGAAATTATGAAGTACAATAAAGCAAAAGGTAGCTTATATTGACAAAATGTCTTCAACTTTTGTTGCTCTCAAATTACCCTTCTATTCTGGGTTTTACTACACTTGGGTCTATCTACGTAGTTGAGACCAGATCATCCTTTTCTTTTGTTTTGCAGCAAGACTGTCCTTGTACCATTCTAAGAGATATTGATCACTTGGTAAAACCTGCCAAATGCATGCTCTAGTAATATGTGAATATTATAAGAAAGTAGTATACTGAAGTACTGAAGAGTTTGGTCTCAAGAGCTAAACTGCCTGGATTCCCTAATCCCCTGGCTTTGAATCTCTGAACAGATCATTTGACCTCTTTCCTCATTTAAAAAATAGAAATAGTTACAACAATCTAATTTGTAGGATTTTAGAACTAAATCAGATAATAAATTATACTTTACTTCTGAAATAACTATCCAAATGTACTGAAGCTGGGAATTAGCATTGTTTGTTAGATCATCTCATAGAAAGATAAGTGTAAGAAATGTAAGAGTGGGTTTTTGTTAGGGGGGTGGGGGTGGGGGAAAGGAGTCTTGCTCTGTCACCAGGCTGGAGTGCAGGGGTGTAATCTCAGCTCACTGCAACCTCTGCCTCCCTGGTTCAAGTGAGTCTTCTGCCTCAGCCTCCCAAGTAGCTGGGATTATAGGCACACGCCACCATGCCCAGCTAATTTCTGTATTTTTAGTAGAGATGGGGTTTTACCATGTTGGCCAGGATGGTCCAGATCTCCTAACCTCATGATCCACCCACCTCGGCCTCCAGAGTGCTGGGATTACAGGCGTGAGCCACCGTTCCCCGCCAAGAGTGGTTTTTCACAATGAATGCAGCTCATTAACTTCAGAGACAACGAAGTCACTATTCTAGCTAAAGTGAAGGTGTTTTGGGTCACATTTATTGACTTTTTCATATACACATTGGGAACCAATAATGACCCAAACATGACATTCATTTGATGGGATACAAAGGTAATTGTTTTAAATTTTTATAGAAAGTTAACAAGTGCTGTCTTCCTTCTACATATGAGATTACACTTCTCATTCTCCTTGTGATTTGGTGGGTCATGTGACTAAATCTAGTCAATGGAGTCTGAGAGTTACTGTCACATGTCACTTTCATGTTGAGGCAGTGGAAATGCTTGTGCAGCATTCCAACAGTCTCTTCCTCTTCTGAGGTTGAGTGTGAAGGCAAAAATAGCCACGATCCAGCAGCCTGGATGCATTGCACACATGCGTCTGTCCTAGGGAGTTGTCAGCGGAATTTGTGTGAGAAATAAACTTTGTGTCATGTCACAATAATTTTAGGATTATTTGTTACCTCAGCATAAACCTAGTCCATCTTTACAAATACACAAGTCTTGTGGAAAAAAAAGTCATTTTGTATTTACAGATAGATACTATGTTTTCTTGTAAATCTGCTCCGAGTAAGTGGCCCATGCTCTTGTTTTAAGACTAGCAGAAAATAGTCACAAGTGATAAACACAACTATTTTTCCACTGAGAATGAAAAAAACTAAACATGATGATTTCATGAAGTCAGCTTCCACATTTGAGATTGAATATTACAAGTGTAATTTTCTATGTTCACTATAAATTCAGTCATTATCACACAAAAAACTACAAAGTAAAAATATAGTAGAAAAATAAGAATATTTTCTACCATAATTATGTCCACCCTCTCTCAAAAACTCCGAAGGGCCTGAGATTTTATCTTATTTGCAAACTAAAAACTTAGTTGCCACAGTTTCATGGCAGATGGCAGAATACATAAAATTCCTGGGTCAGAGAGAAAGAGCTTTGTTACTTATGGCAATAATACTATCTAGAGTGTCAACATTTGTGTTGGTTCTCAGAGCCTCAGATTCCATGGAATGTTACAAACAAAATCACTACCTGGTATGTACAAATGTGATATGTGTTTATAGGAAAAGAACCCTAGTTTAGAGAATCCAAATCCTTGATGATAGACAGTGAAACTGCCTGGTCATTGCCTAGCATGGAATGTCATCTTTACTATATGGTACCGTAAACAAACCTATGCTTTTCTCTGGACGGAGACATTATTGCTGTCTTCCAAGGCTATCTGCTGTACAAACATCCTTGAAAAGATAAGACAGAACAAAAAGAGGCAGTGTCTTTGCTTGTAAGACATACAGAAATGTGAGGAACTTACGAAGAATTGCCAAAATATATACTCCTCATTCCTACATTGTCTTTGATTCGAACAATTTTTTCCATGAGTATGATGCCTCTTTGACCACTTTAATTAATCTGAGCAATATAGGGTGGAAATAAATACTTCATTTTATATCGTGTAATATTGAAAGGCTTATATCGACAGGGATTCACACAGCAGAATGAAGTCAACCAGTGCTGACCTCAACAATGCTTCCCAGGACCCTGAAATCAACAAGTTGAATCAGTTGAAATTATTAGGGTATAACTTAGAATCCGTGTAGATTTCTCCTCAAGAGTCTATATTGACATTTTCATTTGGCCTATGGCATTAATCCAGGTACAGAAGGATCTCTTAGTGATTGCACTAAGCTGGTTTGCAAGAAGAAAGTCGAGGGTAATTGAATCATCCATAATAACCCTGGACAGTGAGCCTGACCTGCATGTATTTCAGGGACAAGGTGTTATCATTGGTTGCTTCATCAAGATTCAGAAACAAATTTTGACCTCTATTAGGATACCAAATGATATCCATTGGAATAACTATTTGAAGAGCACACAAAAATAATACATTAGTTTTCCCCCCAAGAAGAAACCTGAGTAATCAATGGCAACCTTACTTTACAGCAATTTCTATAGTCACCTGAGGGCCACATGACCTATTGGTGCTATTTCCTTAAATAATTTAAGGTGTCTATGGCTACTTCTAGAGGCAGTCACCATGTTCTTAGGAGGAATGCAAGCTAATATCCAAACTCCACTCACAAATTGCAGTCTCAAAGGTAAGACATACAGAAATGTGAGGAACTTGTGTATGGTACCACTGGAAAAAAAAAAAGTGATTTCTTTTTAACCCTTCATGTGGAACTTGCATGAATTGATGAATTGGAGGGTACAAACTGATGGTACGTTCATCGTAGACTCAGCTGACTGGTGGCCATTGGGTACCTAGTTCAGTTTGAATAATTGACTCTAACCTTTCTTTCTGAAGAGAGTGCTTGAGCAAAGTCAGTTTAACACATTCTCTTTGTTTATACCAACAGAACAGATAGTTTGGGTGATATTCCACCTGCCCCACAGAAAGACTGAGTGCCAAGTACATGAATGGGGATGGGGAAGACATCCAGATCATTTGACAGATATTTTGCATGAGGGAGGTCATGAATTGGGACTATCTCTTATTTTCATTAGACTTTTTCATAAGGTTAAAGGAAACTTGATCAAATCATGGTCAGCCTAAATAATTCTATGCATTATCCTTCTGTGTCTTATAATTGTATATATATATATAGTGTCATTTTCTGTCTTGTTTTATGTGATTACTAAAGACATTCTTCCCTTAATTTATAGCCTTATAAATTAAAAGTTCGTATTGAAACATTTGAGAATAGATACTACACTCAAAGTTTCTAAAGCATAGACTATTTGATAAGACTACCTAACAGCCTTTAGGATGATTTTGCTGCTTCTAATACTGCTGATAATGATGACAAATAATGACTAACATTTATTTAACATTTTCCTATATGGACACTACACTTTGTTTGTAGTTTCAAGAATTCTTACTGTATACATTTTGCCCCATTCCCTATTTACTTCCAGAGGATAGGTTAAAATTAAAACCGAAGAGATGTATTGAGACTAGTTTCGACATGATGAGAGATTTTTATCTCTCGGAATTTATACTTTTCTTGGCCACCCTCATGTTGCTAGAATCTCTATGTTAACTGAGATTTAAGCTTATCTCTCAATTAAAAGTTGGCTTCGTCTGGAAGTTCCAAGGAGAAAGGGCTAATCATAAATTATTTTTATTTAAGCCATAGGTCAGATGCATCATGTAAATGTTTTGGGCTGCACATGATTTAGCTACATTTAGAGAATGAAGAGTTCCTTACATATTATAGAATCCATTCTAGGTTTTTGTATTAGGCTGTTCTTGCTTTACTGTAACGAAATACCCAGGACTGGGTAATTTCAAAAGAAAAGATATTTAATTGGCTCATGATTCTGTGGGCTTTAAAGGGAGACTACTGCTGGCATCTGCTTAGTTTCTCTGGAAGCCTCAAGAAGCCTACAATCATGGCAGAAGGTGAAGGTGGAACTTCTCTGCATGGCCAGAGAAGGAGTAACAGGGTGAGAGACAGAGGTGTGCCACACGCTTATAAACAGCCAGATCTTGAAAGCTCTCATTATCACAAGGACAGCAGCAAGGGGATGGTGCTTACCATTCATGAGAAATCCACCCCCCATGATCCAATCACCTCCCACCAGTTTCCATCTCCAATACCAGGAATGACAACTCAACTTATGATTTGGGCAAATATACTATATTTCTCACTGTAAAGCAATCCTTTGCCTTGGTTTTCTATACCAAACCCATCAAACTTTAATGATTTATGCCTAAAACACTGGTAGCTACTGGGGACATCTAGAACTCATGTCCCTATTTCTATTCCATGGAATATCACCCTCTGCTATGCTGGCTTAAATAAATATTTCACATTAACAGACATAGGGGAGAGATCCAAGATGGCGGATTAACAACAGCTCAGGATTTTAGCTCCCAGTGAAAGCACAGAGAGCGAGTGGACGCCGCAATTTCAGACGAATTTCTGTGGAACACAAACTGGGACATTCCCGGCGGAGGAGCCACACGGGTCGCCAGCGCGACTCTTGGCCGGCGCAGCTGTTTGCCTGCGCCCCGGCGCGGCGCAGCGCTTCTCAGTGCGGAGTATATGCGACTGGGTGCCCCTTGAGTCAGGCTCAGATGGTCCCGTTCCCACAAGGAGAACAGCAAATGGAAGCGCTGAGGACTGAGAGTTTCACAGTAAGCACAGCTGAACCTGGGAAGGCCTAGCTCTGTGGGGAAAGGCCGTCTGCCGAAGGAAAACTAAGAAACAGAAAAAACTTCATCACCAACAAGCCAGATGTCCACTCAGACCCAATCTGAAAGTCAGCAATTACAAAGACGACAGGTATATAAACCCACAAAAATGGGAAGAAACCATGCAAAAAGGCTGAGAACACCCGAAATCAGAATGCCTCTCCTCTTACAGGGGATTGCAGCTCCTCATCAGCAAGAGAACAAGGCCTGACAGAGAATGAGTGCGATGAACTGACAGAATCAGGCTTCAGAAGGTGGAT